>MKEJ01063064.1:0-21576 GCA_001753735.1 Embelia ribes
ACAGCGTAAGCCGACGAAAATCACATATTTAATAAAAAAAAGGTTGTAAGTTTTAAGCGCCATGCATCCGATCTTTTTCTTACTCAGATTTAAAAGGGGCATCCAAACTAACCCTAATTTTATTTTGTTAAGCCCAATTTGGAATCGTTGTTTGAGTGTTGCTTCTGCTTTATCTTTAATTATCCGAATAAACTCGATTATATATACTTAATTTCCCCCACATACCTACTTTTTGTTTTTCTATGATATGAAGTTCCACTTTATTAAACATCACACTACTTGCAACTTTTAAAATTTTTTGATGAAAAATTAGTATTGTATATGCTTTTAAAATCAACTCTCAGAAGCCGCCTTGAAAAAAGGATTTTGAAAAGCAGCAGTATTCCCATGCCTAGTTTGAGATTGTTGTTTGAGTGTAACTTCCATTTTGTTTTGGTTTTTTGAAAATTGTAGCCTGTGTTGCTTGGTAAATTTTAAAGTGTCCACTTTCAAAACTTTGTTTCTGCTTTTTTAGGAGTGCTTTTAGAAGTAGTTGCTTCTGATTTTTCTATCAATGAATAATTACAAGAATAACCGTAATTGTATTTACTATATTTTTCATATATACCTACTCTTGTCTTTTTTACAAAAAAAAAAAAACCATTTTATCAAACACTACGTTATTTATAAAACTTATTTACCAAAATTAGTATGCACTGATTTGCATTTATTGTAAATCATTTCCATGAAATAATTAGGGAAAAGTTTTTAGGTAGATTTTGTGTGTTGATGCATCACTTCTCTTGTAATAATGGATTCCACTGGTTTTAACTATTTCATCTCTTCAATGTTAATCCTTATACCTCAAACTTGCTGATATATGGCATTTGGGATAATATGGCTTAAATTTTAATAAAGAATGGATAAATAGTAGTCTCCTAGTTTATAGGATTACTGTAGCAAACACCTATTTTAAAGGTATTTCTTCTTTTTATCCTAGACTTTGCCAACATAACATGTGAAACAAATGGTCAGTTCTTTAACTATGAATTATATCCAAGTGCATGATTAGTTTCATTGTTGGGCTAAGCTAGCATCATTTTAAGCTGTTAAAATAGTTAGGAATGTTAAGGCAGTTAATTTTGGCGGTTAATGTGCTTAAATTTATTATATAAATACAGATGTAGCATATCAAGTAGGAACTGGGAAAGTATTTTAAGTTCATTCGGTATTAGCTGGAAATTGAGGTATCCAGAGTCGGTTCCAGTTCAGGAAAAAAAAACAAACATTTTTACGGGCTTCAATTTCCTTCCAACAATTTCATAACGTTGGCCGAGCAATTGAAGATTTGTTCAGCATTTTATGATTTGATTGATGTGGTCCAATGCATTTAGCTACTTGGACTTAGTTATAGCGAGTAGAATAACTTCTATGAAATTTAACTGAGAATTTAGTCTAGTACTTTAGTTGACCTCATTCATGAGCAAAATGAAAGGATGGTAGCTAGATAGTGGAGGAGAAGATGCGGAGGGGCGCCTTAGGGGAAAAATCTTCGAATCCTAAGGTGCCTTGGATTCATGAGGAGAATGTCGGAGGATGGTAAAGAAAAAAAAATGAGAGAATCGCTTGTGTTGCACTTCAATTGAGGATTTCCAGTTGATAGGGATTTGAAATAGATATCTAGATATTTTGTTCATGCACATTAGTTGAGTTGATTTTATAGTGCCAATTGTTAATCCGTGTGAGAGTTTGAGTTGTATGCAATTTCTAATGAAGGTTCTTCATTAGTCATTTTAAATCTGATGTCAAAAGCTTAAATGGCAGATCACAAGTATGCTTAAAACTTTAAATTCATTAAGTTATCACCTGGAAAATACATTTTTAGTATCTTAATCCTCTTGATGAAAAAGACAAGTAAAAAGAGGCTATGAAAATCTGTATAGTGAAGCAAAAAACCTCCTCCAACAGTCTATGGTTTCCAGAAATATACCAGTCACGTGTGCCTCTTAGCTGTGTTATTGACAACACTCCAGGCACTCGTCCAGGCAGTGAGACGAGGCGAGACGATCTGCAGGTGCAACAATTGGGCGAGGCAGGAGATGTCAGTAAGGTGCCCTCGAGGCTCTTGCCTGGGTCTACGCAACAGGCGGCCCAAGCGCTCACCTTACTCATGAGGCGCCCAATTTTGCTTAAATTTGGTCGCCACCAATTTTCAACCATCAGTCCATTTTGCTCAAATAATATGAGTAAGGTGTTGCCTGGCTCCTTTGGCAACAATTTCCTCTGGGTTCATTTAGAATTTTTAGCTATACTTCTCATCTTCCCCAATTTTGCTCAAATATTATGGACTCACAATCTTGTAAGAGCATTCCTGGTAGTGTCTCTATTTTTGAGTCACTAAATTTGGGCACAAAAGTATAGAGACCCATCAAATAGTGAATTTCTGCATTAGAGTAGCTATTTTCAGTCTCTAAATAATTAAATATTAAAATTATTTCAAAATACTAAAAAATGAAGAAGCTTGTAAAATAAAATTGAAAACCTAGAAATTGGGGGTAATTCCTTATACATGAAATTGAAAACCCTGAAAACTGATATTGAATTTGAGGATGATTATTGAAATTGAAACCCTAAAAATTTGAGGTAATTTCTTACATCAAACTGATGGTTACAGAAGTTGAAATTGAAAAGTAGACAATGAACAGAGATGGTAGGCTGACATGATGGCGGAGAAAAAGAGGGCTGAAGGCAGAGTTTTTTTGTGGGGGTGGGGGGAGGGGAAGAAGGCTAAGTGATGGAGGAGGAGAGAGAAAAGGCGTAGGCGGAAGCTGAGGTGGCGCCGTATCCAAAGTAATGACTCAGGTGGAGGCGGCCCCTATCCCGTGAGCAGAGAGAAAAGAGAGGAAAATGAAAGGAGAAGATTAAATTTTTTGGTTTTGTATTCATTCCGTACTATCAAAAAATTAATAAAATATTGTAGTACCCTGCTACAGTAACAGAGATCAATAGCTAAATATAGTGACTGGAGACCCCGGGTCTGTATATTTAGCTACAGCACTGTAGCTATAGCTACTCTGCTGTGGAGTGTATTTTGACCTTGAGCTACCCATTTAGCTACTCTGCTAGGAATGCTTTAATAGTACTGGTTAAGATGTGGACAGCTGACATATAATTGGCTATAAATAAATCTGAAATTGAGGGAAATTTGAGTTTGACATATAAATTACAAAGAGTTGATGGTTTTTCTCTCTTTAGAAAGGTCCTTTCATCTATAGCAGTTTGGTTAGTTAAAACATTTGATTACTTCAGCTTGAACAGATCTTTTGAGCTTTTTCTTTTTTTTTTTTCAATTTGGGACAAGGAGTTAAATATTTAACTTTTCTCTCGTTCTCTCTATATGTGCAGGCAACATATCAAGCATGGCGAGAATCTTTCAGGATGTACCCCTGGCCACTAGTTATACGAGTAAAAAGATGTTGGGACAGGCTCAAAATGTGGTTGTCTACAAATTTTCCTGAGGCGTTGACCACTCTACGCAAGGGTGTATCTGAGGATGACATAAACAAGCTGGAAACCAATTTGAAAGTGAAACTTCCTCTTCCTACAAGGGTTCTCTACCGTTTTTGTGATGGTCAAGAGCTAATGAATGGAAATGATAGTGGATATAAGCTTGGAAGCACATTGGGACTCATAGGAGGTTACTCTTTCTATGATGAATGGGTAAATGTTTATCTATTACCTTTAAAGGAGGTAATTAGAACAACAAAGGCCATCACAAATCAATTGCAATTTAGTACTAGATCCAAGTATATAGTCGTGGCCAGGTCTTCAACTACCAGTTATAAGATTTTCTTCTTTAATTGTACCAATGGTCAACTTTATGTGGGTACCCAAAATCTTAAAACTGATGGGGAAATGATTCCTTGTGTGCCGAATGCTTTGATAAGTTCAGGGGATGGAATGCTGCTATGGCTTGAAGAACACGGACGCCGCTTACAAAATGGAATTGTTAAAGTTCGAAGAGAAGAAAAGTTTAGAACCATTAACTTGTTTCCGGAGGAGGCCCCACTCTGTTCTACTGCAGTGACTAATGGTGTTAAGGTAGTTACTAATTTAAACTGTTCACAGGTTAATTACATTGATTTCTCTTTGACTTTTTCTCTAATATCCGTCTAGCAAAGGTGATTAACAAGTCTCTAAAGCTCCCTTTATTGATAGGGTAAAGGAAAACTAATCATTGAAGGAAATAATATCCTACATTAATGAGGAAACAAAACCAAATAAAAAAGATTACATCTAAAGTTTACTATTTAATTAAATAAATCCATAATAAGCAAATAACTAATTAATTCCGCTTTATTTTTCCTGGACAAATTCTTCTATAATAATGATCCCTGTCATATTTCCTCCATGATGTGAATCAAACGAGATCTTCAAAACTTCATATTTGGATTTGTGATTTTATGGGGGTGCTCTTATGGTAATATTTCTATGGAGCCTCTTACTTGACACTGGCTCTTGCTCATTTATATCCACAAGAAGATGGAAATTTGAAAAATACTATTACACGTTAAGCTGTGGAATCATTAGGTTGTAGTTAGAATGTGCCACATGTGAGTTCCCATAGGTACTACTACCACAAGAGCATCCCCTATGATTTCCCCCGTGGGTATGACCACCACCAGTGCCCTATGACCATGTTGGTCACACAGGGTAAAGATATAGATTTCATGCCATTAGTGAAGACTAAAAGAGTACCCGAATGGTCTATTAAGGTTCAACTTTTTTTTACCTGGAAATTTACCTGAGGCCTAATGTATAGTTTGCCTAACTATTCAGTTTATTGGGATGAGTTGTGGCTAATAACCTCTTGGCTTAATGTCATATACCTCACACTTCCACAATGGAGGCCTTTGGGGCCTACGTTCTCTGTGTTATCAGGAGGGAGAATTTAGAGTTTGGATGAATTATGACCTTCAAAAAATTGTAAATTTGTTTTGGAGTGCTTGTGATCTGAGACCTTTTTTTAATCTCTAATTGTTGTGGAGTTATCGATATTTTAATTAGGAGTATATCTAACTTTATGGATTTAAATTTTCAGGTGACATTTTCTGTAAACTTGAATTTTCTTTTCATTCATAAAACAATTCATAAACAAAATTATGTTACCAAACATGATTATGTTCAGTGGTATAAAAACAGTTGGTAAACGAAATTATGCTACGCCGGTATGTGTTGATCTGTTACTCTTTGTTTTGTGGATTGTTACTTATCATAGGAAAGTGCCCCTAATAACTAGCTATTTAGAGGCACGGAGCCCAAGGTATGTAAGCACCAGGCTGGCATCATATATTACCATGTGGGATCAAGGCAATTCATACTGCTTGTGCCTGTGGAGCATAACATTAATCCAGGAGATCTTATAGTTGATTTTATGTTGTTTTTAGGTGTCTTTTGTTTCTTTGATTAGAAATAACCAATTCAATTATTTCTCTTCATGCCGTCTGCAACCTCTTTAAGTCTCTGATTGTCCAATCATTATCATGTTTGTTGAATAAGCGCGAGGGTGAAAAGGATATACTTTTTGTTAGGCGTTATGATTTATAGTGTTGCAGGTCCTTGTGGTAAAAAAACTGAGTAGGAAAGATGCAGATCAGGAATAATATTTTGAGATGTAATTTTATTTCTTTTATGAGTTGTTTTATTCAATAAGTTA
Source organism: Embelia ribes (assembly GCA_001753735.1). Classification (NCBI taxonomy): domain Eukaryota; kingdom Viridiplantae; phylum Streptophyta; class Magnoliopsida; order Ericales; family Primulaceae; genus Embelia; species Embelia ribes. The sequence continues at coordinate 5,696 of MKEJ01063064.1, forward strand.
ATGATTTCTATCCTAATTCATATTAATTAAGATTAAGATTATGATTGTTATTTACTTTTCTGCCTTAGTTTTATTTCCTTTTATATTTAAGGTTTTCTCCTTCTTTCTTCTTATTAATCGGTTCTATATCAATACGGTATCAGAGGTCAAACTCGATCCACTCTCTCCTGTGTTTTCCGACCACCACCGCCACCAACCTATTTACAGCCTTCATCACCAATCTCTTTTCCAGCGGCATCTGCCGCCATCTTCACCCATTCTCGGCACCGTATTCAACAATAGACGACATCACGAGCTTCATCCTCACTGTCGGTGACCGTCGAACATCGCTGAAGAGCATCACCAGCACGATCAATCTCTAGTCGTGCCGTTTCTATCATCTCAGCTGGTCCATCGCCATCAATGACGACTCCCGCTGCCACATATTTGAGTTTTGCCGCTGTTGGTCTCTGCCGTTTGTCACCATCACCAACGCTCTGCACAAAGCGCTAGCCAGGTAACCCTAGTAACTCACCCTTTTGTTTGTAACCTAATCAAACCGCCTATGCTGCCTACATACCAAAGGCCATTCCATTTTACCCATTAACCCAAACTCAGTTCCCTATTACTGCCCAAGCCCAATACTTCCCAGCCCAATTACCCTTTACCCAAAAAATCCTTACACACCTGCCCAAGTAATCTCTCAATCGGCCCATTAAAAGAAAGCCCAGTAGCTGCATGTCTTTCGACTAAAGGTTTGAACGACTCGTTACAAGTAGAACACATTCTGTGGCAAAAAAATATACGACTCTTGTGAATTAATATGGTCTAAAGCTTACTTATGAGCAAGGATTTTATTATGACCAGCGGCATTTACTTGAAGCAAAATATTTTTAAGTGTTATTAATTATTTCGTAGATTTTGAGACATTACATCGATCATGTAGAGTTTTTGCAACGTTTTGGGAATTAGTGGATTATTTTATTTTTGGGTGACGCACTGCTATTGAAAAAGACGTTTGATGTTTTTCCCAGCCGAAAACGCTAAAGGATGCCTTTTATCTTAACATTCAAAATTGAAACTCAGCTCAACCGCTTAAACAGGACTAGGCATGAAAACGTTGAGGTTGTTAAATCCATAGCGGAGCTAGTCGAGTTAAAGAGCAAATATTAGAAAGCGCATATCATTCAATCATTAGAGATAGATAATAAATAGAAGATTTGAAAGTGCAAATCATTCAATCCTTGAGAGGGTTGCATTCAAAATAGAAGATTTGCTCGATTGTTTTGGCGTGGAGGATGCCTTGCCAAAGCCTACAGATGTTTGATCTTGTTGAGCCTAACCATGAGTCCAAAATATTGCCAGCAGCGAATAACGATGTGCAAATTGTTGCATCAATAAAAGAGTTTTTGGAATCCTTTGAGGAAGTTACAACTTAGCACTCACATTCGTTTCAAATATGGTAGTCTCATAAATTCGTGATAAACATGAGCAAGTGGTTGAAGCTGTAAACAATAATTGTAAAAAGTTTGATGAGGATATTAATGAGGTGCAAGTCATTGAGCTGTTGGACGAACCCTTGGACATGGCCAACGCAAATCATTCAATCGTTAGAGACAGATAATAAATAGGATATCCTTGAGAGGGTCGCATTCAAAATAGAAGATTTGCTCGATCATTTTTGCATGGAGTATGCCTTGCCAAAGCCTACAGATGTTTGATCATGTTGAGCCTAACCATGAGTCCAAAGTATTTCCAGCAGCGATTAACTATGTGCAAATTGTTGCATCAATAAAAGAGCTTTTGGAATCCTTTGAGGAAGTTGACAACTTTGCACTCACATTCGTTTCAAATATGGTAGTCTCAGAAATTCGTGATAAACATGAGCAAGTGGTTGAAGCTGTAAACAATAATTGTAAAAAGTTTGATGTGATATTAATGAGGTGCAAGTCATTGAGCTGTTGGACGAACCCTTGGACATGGCCAACACAAATGAGGTAGAAGTTGTGATTGAACATGTCCCTAAAAAAATTGAAGAGATTGTGGTGGAGATTGTTCAGGATTTTTCAAAGGAGATGTTGGTATGTGTGCACGCAAAAGACGTGGAGAGCTCAATGGTGAACATGATTCTACCTGTACTTTTGGAAATTCAGAAAATTGACATGTTTGATATTGGTTATGAGGAATTTGGATTTGATGTTCCTTTGGCAAAACATGCAGATGATTATCTGTACAGTTTGGATTTTGATGTTGATATTCTCCATCTTGACAAAGAATGGTTATATCTTATGCTTTTGAAAAGCCTTTCGGAATTGGCACTAATGAAGCACAATTGGATTCCACATTTTGTTTTGATACATGATAGGCACGCTTCAAGAAGAATATTTTATTTCTTTCATGAGTTATGGTTTTCTATTCTATTGATATTAATTAAGATTATGATTGTTATTTCCTTTTGTACATTAGGTTTATTTCCTTTTATAATTAGGGTTTTCCCTTATATATGTACAAGGCTTAGTATGCATTGTTGTTTAGATTATAGGATTAATTATTAAGAATAGAGAATATTGTCTTGCCTCCCTCACTAATGCAACTTTAAGTTATAGTTTTTAGTTTATTGTCTTTTCATTTTATAGCTTGTGTCTTTTCATTTCAGTTAGTGTATTTGCCCTTTGGCTTTTCAATTTCCTATTTGTAGTCTATATAAAGGCTAGGAACATTATATTATTTTCAAATTTGGAGTTAAATAAAAATGGAACATAGGTTGTTCTTTTCATGAGAGGGTGTGGGACTCGATTCCGGTAATCCTGTGAGTGGAATTGTTTTTTCTTTGTTCTTTTTTGGTTAAAACATACCTATTTATTCGTATTGGGTTAATGATCAACCTATCCTTTCGATATTGTTTCATTCATTTCCGTTCTACATCAATTTTTGTATCCGAGCAAACATCGATTCCAACTCCAATTTGATTAAAACCCTAGCCGCTAAACGAAGGGAGTGTTCCATTGTGGATCTCTTTTGACTTGGATGTGGAACTCAAGAACGGTGAGTATCAATCAAACAGAAAAAAAAACTTTCGCTATATATGAGGGAAACATACTGCAGAAGTTAAGTGGAGAGGGAAAAAAAGAGAACTAGACTGGTGTTGGAAGAAAGGGGAAGGGGAATAACTTTGGGTTATTTGCGAACTGGTTCATGGAGTTTGGGATATTTTGAAAAGCCCCTGCAATTTGCAAAAATTACGAATTTGCCCAAGAAAGCTTTAGATAATTAAAGAAGCCATGGATATTTCTAACAAGCAACTTTTTACCGAACTTAAAGTAGAATTTGTTTCCCTTAAAGAGGAAATTAAAGCAGACATTAGGGCAGCTTTAGAGCAGAGTTGGACTATTTTAAAGAGGAACTGAGAGCAACATTTGGGGAATTTAGGATGGGACTCAGAATTAAAACGAAACCAGTGGAAGCACCAGTCATCCCTAATTGTTCCTATGGTTCTTACTCCATTTGTTCCGCCTGCCCTTGCTCATATAGTCTTTGTCCCGACACCTCAATTTGTTCGACAACAAGACTGTGACTTTTTGGTTTAGACCGACCTCCCGGAACTTAACAACGAAGCCAAATCTGAAGTATTTGTAGTACAGATTAAATTGGATGGCCGTGGAACAATGTATAAAAGTATTCCCAAGTATGATCGACTTTTACTTTTAGCAACCAACCTCCTTGGTTGTCCTAAAATATGGTGGATGATTGGGTTTAGTTCCTCGCAATGATCGAAGATTCAAGTTCAGGGTCGAATTTTTTGCAACCGGATGGGAATAATACAGCTGTAAGTTATGGTCTTTAGTTTATTGTCTTTTCATTTCAGTGTCCATATTTGGCCTTTGGCTTTTCAATTTCCAGTTTGTAGTCTATATATAAACTAGGACTGTAACTTTAGAAATCAAATTTGGGTATTGAAAAAATAAGAACGTGATGTTCTTGCCAAAGAATGTAGAACTCATTAGAAATTGGGTGTGGATCTCAACATCACCAATCTTGTGGAAGGATATTTTTTTTTCCTTTATTTGTATTCGGTTAAAACGTACCCTTTTGTTCTCTTTTGTTCATATTGGATTAAAAACAATCAACCTATCCTTCTGATATTATTCTGTTCAATACCGTCCTACATCAGTTGATAACATATAAGCACTAAGTTAAGCAGTCAAGATATTAAGAGGAAAGATATCATTTACTAAATTTCATTTGAAATCAAATTTCTATTTGAGAGTACCTGCAATAGCGAAGACTTGAAACCTTCATATTCCAACAATTGTTCAGTTTCAATAAAATTTGCAACATCACCTTCCATGTTAGCTCCGCGTCTCCACATTCGAGTCCCTACAGCAAGTTCAATTGTCAATAACATTATTCAAGACTACAATATGATAGGAAGAATAATGAAAACAAAATTGTATTCCATACCCAGGCGCCGCGTACACCTCCTTGAAATCAATGTAACTGTGGCAGGTGCAATTTTCATCTCAAGCTTCCCAGCTTGAAAGCTTAATCATTGGTTAAGTGAAGCTTAAAATACAAGCATGTGTTCCTGCAATTGCATCTTTAGTGTGTGCATGCACGTCCACACACAAATGGAAAGAAGAGGGAGTAGGAAAAGAGGAGAGAGGACTAAGAGGAGAGAGAGAGAAAAAAAGAAGAAAGGGAGGGGGGGAGGATGTCATTCACATGAAAGCAACACTGCGTACGAGCTCGCACTTCATCGGTGCTTCATGCGTATTTTGGTAAAAAAGACTTCCAAACTTTGCTCGTAACATGATTCGAATCTCTGACCTGATAGTTGACAAGGCCATCTTACACCAATACCAAATTTGCATACTGATTACTTCTTTTCTATTTATTAATTATGTGCTTTAACACAAGAAAGTTCTAGCGGGAAAGAAAGGATATTCCCCTGCATCAGCGGGATTATGAAGCCATCAAGCTGTAAAGGAGAAAAAAAGTATTAGACAAAGAAACAAGTCAATTGTAAAATTACATGTCTAACTAGGCCATGTTATTGCTTTTGGTAGGGTAACATTAAACTTTCATGCTACGAACATAATCAGTTATTCATTTCATAAGAAAAGAAGACACATTAATAGCTAATCAGTCACAAGAATCATTTCAACAAATGAACTGCCAAACCTTATTCTCAATAAGCTCCTCCATTATATTTTTGTTCCAAACAAAACGCGGATCAGCCTGCCAAACAAACAAAAACTAAGATTCACGTACTCTTAGCCATGTTGTTCAACAATATCTACTGCATGGGGAAAAATCTAACTTTTAAGCAATCTTTAATCCAGAATTCAATCATATTCATGCCAAGCGGATGGAAGCAGTACTTGGGCACCTAAACTTTTGAAAATAACAACCACATCGGAACGTAAATATATACCAATTTAGATAACAAACTAATGCGGAAAGTGGATCATGTGCCAAAAGTTTTCATTGCAATAACTTATTTACTGGTAAAGAAATGCAACACCTTAAACTTGTTAAATTTAGTAATTCACCCCAAATCCTTTTCGTCAAGATTTTGTTGTTTTCATGCAAAGAACATCAAAGTCATACTTGCTTCATAATTAACTAAATGTAGCCGACAATATTTAATGAGAAAATTTGACCTAAGATTAACATATGCAATAACAATCAACACGTGTGCCGATGATTGGCACTACTTGCTAACATTTCCCAAAAAAGGAAATAGCATGCCGAATTCTCTACAAGGTAGTAACCCAAAATTTTTCAGAGACAAAATATAAATACAATAATTTGCCACCCAGGAGACTTCCTTTTTAGGCAGAAATGTCAAATAAGCAATTTGCATGCACGAGTAATAAGTTCTCACTCAGCAGGTCTGTAATACATCAAAAAGATTTGTTTATATATGTTAGTTAACAAAGATAACCTGCTTCCAAATTGGTTTACTCATCCACAATTCTGCCAATTTCAATCTTCTCTGCAAGCTGGATAATATCACACAACGCGAAAAATAACATAAAGTTACACATAAAGACAAGTACTCTACAAAAAGTTCAGAATGAAAAAAAGGGCAAAAGTAAAAAAGTATGGTGATAAATAAAGCACCGGACTCACTAAAGTGCAAGGTTACGTACTTCAGCGTTATGTCTGTTTCATATGAATAGTACAGCCCTGGAGTTGATTCCAGTACCCTTAATAGGGTCTTAAAGTATGCCTCATCCTTTTTCTGCTGGAACAAAACCACAGGTCTTAGTGATGATCCACATTTCTAATGAATTTCAGCTATTGTAAATATAATACTTGGATTCTTGAAAGTTATAGAAAGGATATCATACTTCTTGACAATCTGAAAGGCTCAAATCCTCGTTGCATGACAAGAACTTCATAGACGTGACACAAAAAACAGGGAAACCAAGATAGCTTCCAACTTGATTACAAGAAGTTATCACCAGTATATATGACCCTATAGAAAATTTATAGATGCAAATATTAGCACCGAAATTTATTTTGATAAAAAAAAGGTACATTTTTTCAGCTGCTAACCCCATTTTCTAAGAGCTGAAAAACTATTCTTTTCGTCTATGAGTAGGCTAAGATTTCCATCCTTTAATTTCTCTGACAGTTCTTGCTCCCAGATTTTAGTATTGATCATTCAACACTTTGTTACCTTTGTTCTGAATCTCATTGTACCGTATAGACTCATCTTTTTATTATAGTTCTTAACAAAACTCCAAGCAAACATGAAAACCAAAATGCACCAGATAGCTTACAAGCATTTATTTTTTCTTTAACGATCCAAAGAAAACAACACTTTAACTAATGAATTCACAAATGGAAGTTCTACAAATATCAAAAACTCTGCTTGGTCGTCAAACTGTTACACATAGTGTAGTTCAAAAAAAGAAATAAATTTAAATCTCCACATGTGAGTATGTGTGCAAAGAACATAAAGTATTGAATGGCAATAAATGTCTCAGGTTTTGAAGATGGCAACAAATTTTCTGTATATCTCAAATCAGCTAACAATAAATGGGATTGCTTCTTGTAATGCAGGAAATATCACATCAAAGATCTTTTAAGTTGTTTTTTTATGTTACAGTTAATGCCAAAATAGGGCCAGGAGTTTCAAAGTTTTAACTTGGCAAAATCATATCAAGATGAAGCATGCAACTATCCAACAAGTCATTTAAACTCAGATCGCCTATCAATGTAGACCAGTTGCTGATGTATAAGGAAATTTCAATAGTTACTAATGCAATACCTGCCAGTAACCTAATTGTTCCAGCCACCCCATATATTCTGGAAACCTTGGGAGTCTGCGTGGAAGCAATGTCACCTGCGAGAATCACAAAGAAATTAAATTGTTCAGCTAAAAAGACGTGCATAGATGGTTTCTAACGTTGTACCATCTAGAAGCACATATGCGAGCAGCATGTTTTGGAAACGTTACAAGCATTAATGCAATTTGAAATTATATGTGCTAAAAAGAAGCAAATTTTCTTTTTCAACACCTATATGTTCTAAACATGCACAATTTCACAGCATGCATTCAGAAATCATGCATTAACTCAACATATTAAATCATGTCTACAATTGAGACAGAAAATAAATTATATTTACTTAAAAATCTATGCAGGCGCGGAAACAAGATGCTAAATAGACCTAATAATCCATGATGATCCCCTACCAGCATTTAGAAAGAAGCTAATATGAAATATTTATGAGCCTAACAAGTTGAAGAGAATACAGCATATATACTCTAATAGGGACAAAACCAGAAATAAATCCCGAGGGGAGCCGCAGAGGGCCAATTGGTGGTACACATAAATAGTTAACATCTTTAGGGAACTCTGAAATTATCTCAGTACCTCCCTCTTTAACAGTGATGATAACATTCAGAAAAAGCCTTGATAGACTACCTAATGGAGCATCCACACCGTCTTTCCAATTCTCCCAATTCTCATTTAATTTCTCAACTAAGAAATCTTAAACCAGAATTGTTCCACATCAGTGTTTTTTTTTTTTTTCTGTTTCCAAAAATCTTATAAGAAATGACACAATAGATTTTTGAGTCGTAAAATATATCATTCACAATTTCTCCATTAATTTTTTTTTCCCTTCACCGAAGATATAAACCTCACATAAGGTTAGGTGGAACAATATTTTGCACTTTATTATACCACATGTAATTATTTTAATAATTTAAAGAAACTATATAGCAAGACAGGTATGAAACATTTCTAAACTAATTGATTTTTGTGATAGAAATGACTTCGAAAAAAGTCCAATTTAGAAATTAAATGAGAGATTGGTGTATCAAAATGGTTCTCTAAATACATATCGAGACCCCCATATAGCTATCTGACATAAAAAAAATTACTCCACATCAGTCTCTAAATTTAGATAAAGTCTCTAAATATGGCTACCGGAGTGTTTCAATCAATAAAATTGGTGACCAAAACCTAGTTTAAATAAAGTCTCCTACAATTTTCTAGACAATAATATTGTATTTAGAATTTCATAACATTACAAAGATCCAAAGCACTTGAAAACATTTATTCTTGTATTTGAAAATCTAGAGAATCAATAAAAATGATCTTATTGTATTATTTAGAGACCAATTTTAAAATTTATGCTGGGTGAATATTCACGATTCACCGAGCCTGTATATTATAGCACCCAAATTTAGAGATTCAAAAATAGAGAAACCGCTGATAAGCTCTAAGGGTGGTTTCAAATTTGAATTAAGTCCAGTAAGCTGTCGTAAAATCCCTTCAATGGTTATGATAGCATTGAGTAAAAAATGGTTGATAGATTACATCGAATAATAATGACTTATTTATTAGGAATGTATGTAGAAGTGAAATGAGGTACCGTCGAGTGGATGAATATAACCGTCGGATCGGCGGACGGAGAAGCCTTGTTGGGTTTGATCGACGGCCCTGATGACGAACTTGTCTCCGTATTCGTGCAGCTCCAATTCGCTCCATAGCTTAAAATGTGATTGAATCTCCATTAGATCACCCCACACAAGATTCAGATCCACCAACAAATTCACACACCTTCCGATACAAAAGGATAGAATAGAACGAATGCAAGCTAGTAACTAGAACGAATTTGTCAAGTCATTGACCGCCCAATAATTTCAGAGCATACCAGTTTTTACAAAACTTTCTTAAAATGTTATATGCTAAATTTCTCAATTTATTAATTAAATTAAAAGACAAAAAAAAAATTCAACAAATGGTAAAAAAATTAGTTAAGATTAACAAATATCTTTTTCTATATGTTATTATTGTGATATATACAATTATCCTCGTAAATTTTAATAATTTTTTTAGAAAAATTGATATGAGTGATTTTTTAAAATATAAATTTTTAGTAGGAAAAAAGGCAATTTAAAAAATAAAATGTAAAAATTAAATAAGAAAAATAGAGGAAAATACTCTCTTGCACCGAGTATAGGTATTCTAGTTTGGTCCTTTTTGTTTCAAATACATTATTAGTATAGCTCCTTAGTTGTGCAAAAGTTAACATAATTGATTATTTTGGTTGCATTTTGTAATTGATAATAAAAAGAAAAATATAGCTTGGTTTTGTAGTTAAAAAACTACATTTTCAAAGTCCACTGGAACTTTGTTCCTCTTTTCTCTACTAAACTTGTATGTTGCTGTTAGAAGGAAATCCTTCTGTTAACCACAAAAATCCTTTTGACAGGAATGCGTATTGACGTGGTGTTGGACCGTTGAAAACTCAAAACAAGGCATATGATCGTTCCCTATCGTAATTTCAGATTTTTTTTGATATTGTATGGCTAATGTTGGAAGTGCAACACAGAACAAAACAAATAATGAACAATAATAGTGATTTTTTATTATTCAATTTATATACTTCGATTACAACTATCGAGCGGTTTACAGGAGCCGAGATGGCTTCAAATCAAGTTATTGCTACTCCTAAGACTATATTACGCTTATTCCTAGATAAAACTCGTGTTCGATGTGTATATTGTGTCTTTTTCTTCACCATTACTCATTTTTATAGGGAAAAAAATAACTGCCTTCAATTATTGCACTTTATTTTCAACCACGTAATTAGATCAATGGTGTTAGTTTGAAGCTCATCTTAACTATTTTGTCACCTCTAATGGTAATGAGACACATGTCCCACACGTTCACTCTTTTCTATATGTCACGTTGGTTCACTTATTAGCTATGCTTTTCATTAATTCTCTTGGTTGAACCAGTAATACGCCACAAAAAAATTACTTATAATATTTTTGGTTGTCTTCATCAAGAAATCTCAATTGATGTCCCAACCTTCCAGGCTAAGTTCTATGTATACTTTTATTTAATCAATCCTTACTAGGCCTTTCATTTTAGTATCGATCAATCCCCCTATAGAGCTGTGAATTATTGATTAACCATTTTATTTAGATTTAATCCATTTGCGAAGTAATTAATTAATTAATTAATCCTTTAGTGGGGGCTTAATTAATTAATTAAAAATATTGTAACTGTTAATTAAAGAATACTGTAACTACTTACATTATCGATCATTAATTAGCTAACCTTTTCTTACCAATTTTCAAATTTATAAAAATGGTGTAAACAGTAACTCTCTTATTTGGTTGGTTTATAACTAAACCAAGCAAATGAACCTTTGAAGTTATAATGTTTGTTTCAACTGAATAGTTCTCTTTTAGGTTTAATATTAAAAAGCCTTTCAACTTCTCCCCCTTCTGCATAACAGCTACTCACGATATACTTAGGATCTCTTTCGATATTCTTTACAATTTCTGAATTCATCAATGGTCTTCAAGAGATCTTCATACATCTTTAAAACCTAGGATAATTGAATAATAGGTTCTCTTGTGCATTTCCTCTTTCATTTTGGGCTCAGTTATTGAACCCAACATTCCCGACTTGCTTTCCAATTTATATCTCGTCCAACATGATGGCGATGTTTTGCATCATCTTTTCTACCTCTATTGGACCAAATGGGACCAAAATCTCGATATATGCTTTAGGACCTAACTAATGCAGAACATAGAATGGAATTGTTTCTCCCATTTAAAATTCCTTACTCCTCTAATTTTGTTTCACGTACTATTTTGGAGATAGTAAAACTGATAGGTTTTTACTCTACATGAATCAAGGTGAATGCCCTTCTTGCAAAACCTAATCATGGTTATGATATTGTCATTCCCATTAATGGGAGATGTGGTGCTTACCTTTCCCAATGTGCCATTCTTGCTATAAATGCTTCTCTTTCCTTAATGGAAGAGAAAATAGTTTTTTACCTTTTTTGGCTCTATAGATTCTTTGCCTATGTTTTCAGGTGTTAGACCATCGAAAGAATACTTGACTTTGGCTATTTATCGTACTAAAGGCTTTAGGTTAGATTTAGCTTCTTTTGTCCTAGGGACTTTATATTAAGGTCTTAATTTTTTTATAGACAAGAGGATTGTTGTTACATGTAGTGGTCCCTTTTGGCTTTTCCAAGCCTGACTCATGGCATACTTTCCTTTTACCAGAACAATTGTTCCTTAGAAACCTATTGGTCATTAGAAACCTATTCCCCTAACATATTTGCTAGGTAATTTGGTTTAGCTCAAAGGATTCCTAATCCTTATATGCATCCTCAAATAAGGGAGCCATCAACTGGCAAACCCATTTTGAGTTCAAGGGATGCTCTTATTGTGCATCAGGCTATTGATGACTAAAACACTAAGTCTGCACAATTCCTTTTTGCTCCTTTTTCCAATTCGAACAAAGTTTTCTGAGCCATTTTCTAGCTGGTAGTACCTAATGGTCACATTTATCTTTCCTTCGTGCTTAGAGGATTACCTTTACAGGCTTATTATTGAAGCCAAGTCTTCTCAACCCCTAGTTATTAGTAAGTGGATTTATGTTGTACTTTTGTTTTCTCCCTTTACACCAATTGTAAAATTCTAACTTTTATGGCTTTGTTTGAATAGTTGATGATAATATCGATCCTAATACAAGAGGCTTTACTCCAAAGGTTGTCCAACTAACTTCTACAATCCTTATAAGTATCATTCTACTTAGGCTATATCTATTGATTTTAATGCTCTATTGATGTCTCTCCTTTGGATCAAGTAAGGGAAACTCTTCTTAAGTAAATAAGGGCAAGAAAAAGTTGCCTACTAAAAGGCCAATTCTAGTAACAAGAGAAGCAAGGAAGAAATCCAGAACTGAGAAGCTTCTTGTTGCTGGTATCTTCTCTTCCATGGCCGAGCGGGCTAGAATATCCCATGAAATTGCCTCGAGCCACAAGACTGGCCCTTCTAAGACTAGTCATTTATACTCTTTCAACCAATCTGAAAAGGTTAATCCTGGATTGGAAGATGAAGAAGATGATGATGAACCTCTAGTTCATCTTATTATGAAGAAAAAGGGAAAGCATTTCAAAGTTTGATGAAGACTTTCACAATTATCATGCTTACTTATTTCTCCTTTGTTTCCTTTTTCTTAGCAGGTAACTGAGAGAAGGAGAGTAATTTCTCCTTTAGCCTCTCCTTATTCAATAACCCCTTCTGATGAATCTTCTCAGAATTATGGGCAGGCGATGGAGGAGCCAATGAATTTTTTCCTATTGATTTATCTTAGGCTATGGAGTAAGCGATGATGAAGTTAGATAAATTTGGAGGGCCATCTCTTGAATAGGTCCTTATTATTTAATTGCTTTTAAAGTTGCAATCAATCAATTAGATACCCATTCCTTATTTTCTTAAGGACACTACCCCTATTCCAATCATTGAACTTGAATCTATTTTTGTGAGTAGTGGTTTTACTACTAACATAGAACTTCTAGACTTGGAGGGGACAACAGCAACAACTCCAATTTTGTTGCTTACTTATCCTTTAGAGGTGAGTTTAGTTATTTTCAGTCAATTTTGGCCATTTGGTCCTTTTGCTTATCTTTACTTATTTTAATATCTTTTTTGGGTCCTAGTGAAGAGGAAGTAGTCATTACTTCTTCCGTGGCTCCTTAAGGTTCTTTTCTTTCCATTCAAGAGTTTATTGCTGAGCCATCGTCAACAGTTCCCGAGGCTGCACCAACACAAGTATGCCTTTATCTTTTTTTACACATGTTGACTATTGATTCCTTACTTAGGTTATAATCTTATTGAGCTAAAAACTTTTCCTTTACAATTTGAGAGTAGCTCTCCTCCCAAAGATGAGGTTCATATCCCCACAACTACTAGTTTTGTATCCAGTATTAGAGAACCTTCTCCTCTTGATGTTTATCATCTGACCGTTTCTTTTTCCTTCTTTATTATTATGCGTGATTTTGTAAATGCAGAGGTGGGCTTCGAGCATCTATAGATGCTCTTTTATTATATTTTGATGTTATAGTAGGTATGGCGGTGACGATGTAAAAGTTAGACACAGTTGTTGCTCATGTGTTGCTTTTGTAGGGGTAAGAATATGTTGTAACTTCTTTTAATAATTCATTCTTTTGTCAAGCAAATAGCTTGAAGCTATGTATATTTAAACTGATCGTTTACACTTGTATCATATATTTTTATATAGTGTTGGCTTGAGTCTTCCTATTTCTTTTTAGATTAGCTTATACATATATCTATAAGCAGATTATATATGTATTTACTGATGCAAGACTCTAATGTGAAGATTGTATATAGTTGCATAGTATCGCCCTACAGTGGTGATTAGACATAGTAGTGATGATGATAATATAGAAATATTTTAATATCTTTATTTTCTTTTCTTTTTATTTATTTCTTTTCTTTTTTTCTCCGATCCCTGGGTCACGGATTTCGGAGTGCGACAGATTGGTATCAGAGTTAACCGAGTTGTGTAAACCTTGATAGTTTACGGGTAGGAGGTTGGCAGGGCCGAGAATGTAGTTATGCTTAGAAATTATTTGCATTGTACTAATTTATTTCGTGACTTAATGTGTGATAGCTTTTTTTTGTTGATGACTAGCATCACATTATAATTATCTCCTTTCTTTAGTTGTTATGGGGACAGGGTGTAGAAGTCGAGGTGGAGGGTGACGAGGAGGAAGAGGAGTAAATACTTGTAGTTGAAGTGGTAGAATGAGGGTTCTTGATGCGGAGGAGACGTCACCTATGCACACTTGTACACAAACAATGGTGGATGTGAGGGAAAAAGAGAACATTCCCGAATGGAAGAAACGCTGGAAGAGGAAAACATGGAGAAAAATGAGGGCAAGGGTCATTTACCTCACACTCAAATTCCCCCGCGTGCTCATCCTCAACGGGAGGCGGAAAGGCTTCGAGTGATGGAAGAGATTCTCATACATATGACGGGGAGTTCGTGGGGAGAAGGTGGCAAGACTTGAGCCTCGACAGTTTGGAAACATTTTAGGAGGATGGATCCCCCTATCTATAAAGGGGATCCGGAACCAATCATGGTGGAAGAATGGTTAGAAGATGCAGAGCACATCTTCAAGTTGCTTCAGATTGTAGATGATGATCTTAGGATGGCAACGACACCGCTCTTTCTACGGGGTGAGGTGGCAAAGTGGTGGAAAGGTCAAAAGGAGATTTTTAGTGGAAGTAATCTCACTTACACTACTTTCATGGATATGTTCCTGGAATAATTCTTTCCTAATATGCATCGCAAAAGAAAGAGAGATGAGTTTGTGAGCCTTGTTCAAGGAAATATAGATGGTAAGCGTACCAAATTAAATTTTCCATTTTGTTGTGGTATGTACTAGAGCTAGTTTCGATAGAGAAACTACAAATTAGGCAGTTTGAGCAAGGTTTACATCCCTTGATACAAACTCATGCATGGCAAATATTTATGAGACGAATTGGTTTACATCCCCATGGGGTATCCCCACACTCCTAGGGTGTTGGCTTTCAGTGGGCTCTGATTCCACTTCTTTCTTCTCATTAGCCTGGTATAACGATACATTAATTTGGTGTACCGGTATATAACAGAGTACTGTTATACTACTTTGGTGTGATAGCTTCAGTGTACTCTTGACTAGAATATCCTTTATCACTAATTTGGTGTAATGGTACACACTTCTAGTGTACAGGTACACTTCTATCCAGAACAACATTTCCCCACTAACAACCAATCAATAAAATTTTCTACGGGGTGCTACCCTACACCCCTCAAAGGACAACTTCCCCTTGACCTCTGCAACCTGGCTGGGCAAGTTAAACCCTACAGTAGTAGAGGCAAATACTACTATCACAATATATAATACATAATAATAATATTATATCATGCAATATAATATTATTAATATACAAAAAATTCTCTCAGAATTTTTGGGACGTTACAACTGTTATTTGTTTTCACCGTTGATTCATTCATGGGCTTGATCCAATGACTACTGTTAAATCTGGGAGAAATTTGTTTTGCCACCAATAATTTCTTCTGGTTCTTATAGAGCCATGTGTCCCGCGTTGACCCACCATTACTTCTGTTATCACACGTGTGTGTTTGTTTATTTCTTTGTAACGTTTTAATAACATTTACCATGTTATAAAATAACATTTCTAATATTGCATAATTACTTGTAACGTTATATAGCCATCGAAAATTTGGCTTAAAATAATTAAATTCATATTATTAGTTTAACCTCTTTAGGTAATTATGTAACATTAACATGGTAAATGTTATTAAAACATTATAAAGAAATAAACATACACGTTTGACAACAGAAGTAATGGTGGGTCAACATGGGACACATACGCTACACAGACCAGAAGAGATTATTGGCGGCAAAACATTTTTCTCTCAGATTGAACAGTAGTCATTGGATCAAGCCCATGAATGAATCAATGGTGAAAACAAATAACAGCTATAACGTCCCAAAAATTCAGAGAGAATTTTTTGCATAATAATAATATT
>MKEJ01063069.1:0-13435 GCA_001753735.1 Embelia ribes
TTTTTTTTTTTTTTTTTTGTACCAATTGATTATGTGTGTTAAAATTGGTAATAAGTTGTACTTTGTATTTAATTAATATACCAAAAAAAAGTGCACCAATTATTTTTGGACCCTCCAAAAAATATTTTGAAATGATGGAGTATTTGATATATTTTTTTAAAGTTTTTATTTTTTTTATTACATTCGTTAAAACTGATAGATAATGTACTTGAAGCATACTGTTTCTACTGCTAGAAAAAAAAAATCTGAGACTAACATGATTCACCAGTCAACTTAATCTCTTTCACGATTAAACAGAGAAGAAATTCCGAGGAAAGAGGAACAAATAAAAGCTAATGAAAATTTTCATTAATAATTTTTTGACTTATTAAAGTTTCTCTATTTATGGATGAACCATATTCAAAATAGATAATTAGAGACAAGAACAAATCTTTTAAGCTAAGATAATTTAAAATGCAAATTCTTAAACAAATATTTATTGATAAATACAATCTATGCAAATATAAGTTTGTTAATAAATAGTACACAAAAAGAGAAGCGTATCTCCAAATCGATCATAATAAGATGTCGACGACTAATTATGTTTGATGTCATTAAATCCTATTCAAATCGAACGAATGATTGACACGTATCTCTCTGTAAGGAATGTCGCATGCTATTGAGTATTTAAACTATACATCCCTCACTTCAAAGACACAGATAAAGAAATGAAACTATGTAGAAAGTTATAACTTTTTGTCGGAAAGCATCGGGTGGATACTGTTTGATCTTCTTTGAGCCTACCCAAAGGCTTTCAATTTTTACCGGAATAACTTAATTTTGTCAATATAATTTTAAGCGAGTAACGTATGAAAATAATTTCTTTTTAAGTATAGAATTATGGCTTGGGTGCGGATACAATACTATTTTGGACTGAGGGCATAAAACTAACTATTAAAGTGAATATGTATGGGTGGTTCTATCATGATAATACCACATTCTTTAGGCTTTATCATAAAATAGTCGCATACCTAGTTAAAATTTTTTAAGTTAATTAATGAACTGTTTGTTAATAATCTTTGTTTGATTCATGTTCGTTGTAAAGCAAAAATCTCTCATTCGAGTAGCCTAGGATTGTAACCCTGATAGCGAGCTGAAATCTTAAAACGTTTAAACTAATGACCTATTTTGATGTATTTATGACTTGTTTGTTGTCAATTTCGTAGTCGTGCATTCGAATGGAAATCCAACGTGGAATAGGCTTGGACTGTGAAAGACTCGCCATCCTATTCATCAGTCAAGTCTCGTGTTTTTTTTTTTTGCATCGGACTACTAAAATAGCAGTAGTTATATGTTTTACGACTTTACTCTTCATAGTTCACCACTCATTGCCAATATTTTTTTTACAATAATCAGCTCTACATTTTTTATCAATTAAATAAGCTTAATACCCTATATTATTTCTAAGAACATTTGGGAATATATATTCTTAACAAAATAATAATAATAATAATAATAAAAAAAAAAAAACTTGCGAATACAATTGATATGCTTACATTCAATATCGCAACTGGGGGTTATGTTTGGCTAGAAAATACTGAGATATACTTATAGGATTTAAAATTTATTAGGTGCATTCCCTTATTTAAAAGGAATAGACAAAATTATCGCACTATAAGTGCACAGTATATGTGAAGTTTTGTAGTTGTTTTTTTAAATGCTCAGTTAGTAATATACATAGGGTATATTTGTTCTTTGCTAATATTTACCTAAGGATTGGGGAACAAGTTAGTAATCCACATAGAATTGCCACACAGGAGCATGTAATTTCATGCTTTTTGGTTAATTTGCTACTGTCGTTGGACCCATCCTACTTGTGAGTGTACATTTATTATTACATATATAATTAGATATATATAAGTGAATAAGAGGGACATAATGGTATTTATATATACACAAAAACCCAAACTCTTGCACAGGACATCTCCCTTTCTTCTTTAATCACAAAATTTTTTATTGGAGTGGTTAAAGGAGAAACAAAATTTACAAGTTCTATGTAGTAATAAAAACTTATAAATTATCATCATCATCTCAGCCTTAAAATTTCAATAAATTAAAATAGACTAAAAAACTAATAAATTATAATATAGCTAAATACAATTATGTTAAATAATAACCCATTATTTATTGTTAAAATGACCTATTAGTAGCAAGAAGATGAGCATATTATATATTATGTGTGTTTATTTTATTTATTTGATATGGAAAATTTAACAATTATGCCTTTTTACGATGTTAGCTTTGATTTGGCCCATGCCAATTTTGTAATCTAAATATTGCCTTCTTTTTATGATTCTTAAGGTATTCGGCTTGATAAAACCTGTGGCTGTAAGGTTCCATAGTTTCATTTATAACACTAATAGTTTGCACTTTTGAATATGTCGCACCATTGGTCCCTTCAAAATAGAAATAGCAACGTGTAGGGTACTTGCAAAATTCCCACACCTGTTTGAAAATTCCTGATTAAACACAAAAAAATTTTGTTTAAATGGCGGGTACCCATTTCTAAACCATTTATATAACTTTTCTTTAAGCGATCTCATTGATGATTTCCAAGCCGGTTATACACTTTATATTTTCTAGTACCTTATGTCCTTATTTGAAAAGAAGAAAAATAGTTTTTTCTTTTTTTTACTATTTCCATTTTATTGCTAATTATAAGTCATGTGGAATTCGTTTTTATGCAATGAAAAAAATATAAAAATACAACTTAAGTTTTTTCCCCTATGCAAAGATATCTTTTATTTGTTTATTGTTACTAATTTTCGCGAGAATATATGTGTAAATTGGCAAAGTAGATAACATTTTTTGGTTATTAATGGGTATCAACGGATACCAGGTACTCAAGGCCCCAATACTAAAACCACACCAAACCGAATGGATATTTAATTCTCATACTATAAACGGATGTTAATGTTTTGGACGAATCGGGTATCTGCTGAAATCTGCTCTATTTCCATCCCTGCTTCAAACGTAGAAGATTATACACTAAATGGTGGAAATAAATAAATTTATCCATTGCAGTTCATTTAAAGGTAAATTAGTCTTTTTGTAATTATTCATGTTGACATCGTTTATAATTGAGCATGTTATGGTATTCAATATTAGAAAAAAAATTATGAACGGTTCAAAATATGTCTTTTTTAATTCAAAACTTGTGTATCAAACATGCGACCTTTCTAAAATAAAGGGATTATTAGTGTTTCAATCAAAACTATAATATAATTCGGCCAAATCTGGAAATATATGACCTAGTTCGTAAAATATATTATTTTTTAAAGGTATCAAAATGACTTTCTTTTTTTTTTCCTTGTCATTGTACTACCTTAGATAAACAGGAAGAACATCAACCACAAAACATAAGACATTTTGCCTCCAAAATCTTAAACAAAAGAGGATCAGAAGCATATGGGATATAACCAAGGTTGTCCACGTCTATAACATTTATCTACGCATCGAATTGAGGATAACCGATGTTGCTGCAAAAAATATCTAATGTCTCGACAAACACCATAAATTCTCCGTAAACAATTATGGTCCTCACTTTCAATGCATTCCTTAACCACAATTACAAAATTGGTTTCCAACACAATTTTTTCAAAGCCTAAAGATTGAACAAGCTGACAAGCTTCTCGAACAGCCAAAGCTTCACCCGTAGTTGGTTATCACAATATAACTTTTTATACACAACATTAGCTAAGCGACCATGATGATCTCTAACAATAATACCTGCAAACCCTTTTTTCTCTTCGGCAATATTCAAAGCAAAATAAGAATTTAATTTTAAAAAATCCTCTTGGGGTGACGATCATGTAGTAAAAAAACCAACTTTCGATTGAGTTGCTCATGTTGACTTACGGGTTTTGAAGAAATGCTCTTGGAGCAACTTAGCCGTCTGCTAGCTTTCCACAAAATAAATAAATAATAATAAATAAAATAAATAGCTTTTGTCTATTTATACACTCTAGTGTTCACTTTATTAAATTTATAGAACCCATTTATTTGCATTCATCAATAATGAAGTAAATAGACGTGACAGCATATAGCACAAAACTTAAGTGGTTGAATGGCTCCATTGAAAAGAACCACAATGCTTGCTATGAGAGTCGCCTTTTTTTTAAGATGATTCTATTCCAATCAATTAGCGAAATAGGTAAACGATATATATCATTATTAATTGTATTTGTTCGCATTCATCTTGTGCTCGTATTGAAGTAAAAAGTTTTCCTCACGAGTGGATTCTAGCATTGTTTAGTCGATGGGCCACGAAGATGGTTGTCCGACCAAACGAAGCATGGCTCGGTGCATCATGGACAAGTTTTTCATCTTGTACATCTAATGAATTTGTGGCTTCATCAAGCGGTTGGATATTTTGGTCTCTAAGCAATGCCCTAGCGTCGAAATTTTTATTTTTGTCCTTGAGATATGGCCACTACAAGAATTTGGTCATTAGTGACAATGCTACTGCTGATTTAGTACATTAATTTGTCACTAAAAGAACTGATAGTGATCACATCTAGTCGAGATTATAGATTAGACACTAATGATGCATTTGGTGTAAGAATTTTTTGAAAAAAATATGATGGAAAAGAGAATTTTTTAATTGAATCTATAATTTTTTATGAAGAAATCTTCATTTCTGTTATATTTTCTCACGATGAACCCTTGCATCAAACGGAGTCTAGAAGAATTAGTGGCAGAAAAGCCTTTTTCGCTACATCGGTACCTTCAGAAAACACGAAGTCCCTTGCTACTAGCTGTTAACAATTTGATAAAACGAAACCTATAAAGGTAGTATTTAATCTTTGTAAATTATTTACATAAATCATAAATTGCCTCATAACATCCAAAATTTCTAAAATATTATTTGTGCAGAATTTCTGAGTAAGTACCACTCTATTTGATGTTTCGACCTCCTTAACACTTTATTCTTGCTGCTGCCCTCGTAAACTAATTAACTACTTACACAAGTAAACCACACACGAAATTAAAATGAGAATATCATTGTATTGCTATATCTTCAAAGTGTTACAAATACATCAATTTATAGAGAATGAAAAGTGCACAACTTCCCAAAAATCATGCAAACATAATGGAAAGAAAACTTAATGGAGTAATAAGGAAGATAGTGGAACAATAAGGGAGATAATGGAGCAATAAGAGAACTTTTAATAAATTTGTTTCCTAACACTCCCATTCAAGACGGAGCTGTAATTGTTATGAGGCCCATCTTACGAGAAAGAGTATAAAATGTCTCATGGCTCAATGCTTTAATGAAGTTGTTTGCTAATTGGTTGGCGGAGGAGACATGCTGAAGAGTGAGTAAGCCACTTGAAAGGTGATCACGTATAATGTGACAGCCCATCTCGATGTGTTTTGTGCACTCATGAAAAACAGGGTTGCAAGCGATGTGAATTGCAGATAGATTGTCACAATGAAGGGGGCATGGAGGTAGGATGAGGGACAGAGAGATCAACAAGAAACTATTTGAGCCAAACGAGCTCGCAAGTATTAGATGCCATGGCCCTATATTCGGCTTCTGTAGAGGAGCGAGAAAATATTGTTTGTTTCTTTGACTGCTAAGAGATAGGATTGCCACCTAATGTGACAAAAAACCCAGTAGTGGACCGGCAAGTTATTGGACAACTCCCCCAATTGGAATCACAATAAGCCGAGATTTGTAAAGGGGCAGTGACAGAGCAAAAAAAGCCTTGTACGGGGGTCCTTTTAAGATAAAGAAGGATACATGTGACAGCCTACAGATGAGTATCTCGTGGAGCATGCATAAATTGCCTCAAATAGGTGACAGAGAAAGCTATATCTAGACATGTTATAGTCAAATCGAGGAGACGACCAATGAGTTGTTGATATACTCCTAGATCCGGTAGTAGTGTTCCATCTGTAGGTAATAATTTTAAGTGTTATTCCATAGGGAAATCGACCGGGCGAGTACCAAGTTGTCCTGTATCATTTAAGATATCCAAAACATATTTGTGCTATGAAAGAAGAATACCAATGGAAGAACGAGTAATTTCTAATCCAAAAAAATACTCTAGAGTACCCAAATCTTTAATTCGGAAGCAATTAACAAGATGTGTTTTGATGTCGTTGATGGCATTGAGATTCGGTTCAGCTTCCAAAATGTCATCCACATAAACCAGTAGTACGATAAATATTCCTTGAGTGGAACATATAAAAAGGCTACAATCGGCCTAGGTTGTACAAAATCCGCAATTGTAAGAACAAAAGACAATTTAGCGTACCAATTCCTGGAAGCTTGTTTGAGACCGTAAAGTGGCTTTTTCAAAAGGCATACATATGTCTTCCCCATAATGGGATAACTTGGGGGTAGTGACATATAAACCTCTTCTTCAAAATCTCCATATAAAAAAGCATTTTGACATCAAGTTGGTGAAAGTGCCAATTCCGAGAAGCCACGACTGATAGAATACAACGAAAGATAACGAGTTTAGCAACTGGTGCAAAAATATCTTTATCATCTAAGCCTTCTAGTTGTGTATATCCTTTAGCGACCAAGCACGCTTTGTAGCATTCCACAAAACCATCAGCCTATAATTTTGTCTTAAACACCCACTTGAAGCCGATTGATTTATTTTGATGAGGAAGTTTAACTAAACTCCAAGTATGGTTGTCCTCAAGAGCTTTGAGCTCAAAAGACATAGCATCGCGCTAGTATGGGTGTTTAGTCGTATTACTATAATAAGTAGGATATTTATATCGAAAACAACAATAAGAAAAGCAAAGTGAGAAGAGAAATAAAGATCATAGGATAAAAAATTAGAAATCAGATGAGAAGTAAAAAACTTACTCCGAGACGGAGACGGGGATGGGGAGGTGGTAAGCGCATCCGGGAGTGTCGGGCAAAGGTAGTCATGTGGGCGGAGGGGGCGAATAATATCTCGTTGAGGATAGTGAGGACCTAGGGAAGTGTGTTAGTTGAAAGGGTCATCAGGTAAGTCGGGTTAGGACGGTGTGATGGCTGGGGTGGGTATAGTGGTGACTTGGGTAGGGGTTTGTGCTGGTTGTTTGTTGTTGGGCTGGCAAGATGAATTAGGGTAGTGTTGATCCGGTTGGATTAGGATATGGAGGGTTTGGTCTGAAGGGGCAGCCTGTTCTGGAGGTGTGTTCTTTGTAATTGGGTTTAGGGGTAAGCTGAACTGCTCGAGGGTTGGGTTGGGCTGGGCAGGGGGTTATAAGTGCTATTGTATTGGGAGTTGGGGTGGATTATTTATGTGGGTCGAATTTGGTGGTGAGTTTGGGATATAGTTTTGGGCTGAGGTATTTTGATTGGAATTGTTGTATTGCTGGGCTAGGGGTGCAGTGGAATAATATGGTAGTTGATCATAAATGGCCCAGTTGGGTTGGGTAACAGGGTTAGCCTTTTTTAGAGTGGTTTGGTAGGAAAAAACTTGTTCATGAAAAGTAACGTCTCTTGAGATGACAAATTTTTATAGGGTAAGATCAAATAAGCGGTAAGCACTATGGTTGGTGGGGTAGTCGAGGAAAATGCATGGATTGGCACGTGGTTGAAATTTATCCCATCTTTCTTTCAAAGTTTGTGTATAACATAAACAACCAAACACTCTTAAATGCTTGTAAGTAGGTGATTTGTTAAAAAGTCGTTCAAAAGGAGACATGTTTTAACAAAGGAGTAGGTGTACGATTAATTAAATATACGACAGTGAGTATGCATTCTCCCCAAAATTGTAGAGGGAGATTTGCATGGAAATGTAAATACCATGACACATTGAGAACGTGTTGATGTTTACGTTCCGCAACACCATTTTGGTGTCGTGTTCTGCGACAAGTAACTTCATGGAAGACACCCTTTTGTGTAAAAAAGTTTTGAGTGGGTCCACTAGTAAATTCCGTGCCATTGTCGGTACGAACATGTAATATGCTACTATTGAATTGCGTAGAAACCATATTAAAAAAAATTTCAAGGTTATATAAGGTTTCCGACTTATATCGCATTAAATAGACCCATGTCATCCGAAAAAATTCATCTACTATGGTGAGAAAATAATGAGTACCGGTGGAAGAGGTACATTGTACCCTCCCCAAATATCAACATAAATATGATTAAATTTAAACATGCTCATAATTGGTAAAGTTTGGAATGACAAACGAGAATATTTCCCCTTTTCACAAGTATCACAAAGAGGAGCTTTATTTGGAATTGAAATGAAGGATGGGAAATAACCAAGAAACGGGTGTCCTAAACGTTTATGCCACAGGAAATAGATGGATAGGCTAGTACAATGAAGGACGGTAGGTAGATGTTGGTTGAAGGTGTAAAGGTTGTTATAGAGCTCACCAACCCCAATCGTCATCCACGTAGTAAGATCTTGAAAAACACAAAATGAAGAGAAAAAAAGAACAACACAATTAAGATCAGATATAATTGACTGACAGATAATAAATTAAAATAGAATTGAGGGACATGGAGAACATTAGTAAGAGTAATAGTAGAGGAGGGTGTAAAAGAACCAATACCGGTTACCGGTATATGTATGCCTATAAAAATCCTAATAAAAGGTGGGTGAGAAATTTTAGACGAAGATGAAAGAGGCAAAAAACACATGTGAGATGAAGCTCCAGTGTCAATAATCCAAGAAGTAGCACGAGAAGAATTATTACCAACTATGTTAGCAACAGGTGTTACGTCAAAATCACTTAACTCGTAATTTTGTTCAATAGTCAAGCCATTAGTAATACCTATAGAGGATGATACGTGGGAAGCGATGAGGGGATCCCGTAGAGTGGTAGTATTGGTGACCGTTGTATTGGCGGTGTTGGGGTTGTCCTTTCCGGCCATGGCTGGTGTTGGGACGGAAGATGTAGAATCGGGATTAGACTAATACCATGTTAAAATGAGAATATTATTGTATAGCTATATCTTCAAAGTATTACAAATACTTTAATTCATATAGAATGAAAAGAGAACAACTTTCCAAAAATCATTCAAATATAATGGAAAGAAAACTTAATGGAGCAATAAGAGAGATAATGGAGTAATAAGTAAACTTTAAATTTTATTTCCTAAGCACTCGGAGATGTGTGATAAAAAAAATCTATTTATACATAAAAACAGTACTAAGTCCAAAAACATCTTCTTCCAAGTAATAATTTAATAAAAACTATTTCATAATTAGCCCATTGATAACATCGAATTTTGTCACCGTTATTTGTCCCCTCTTGATCATTTCCATGTTAAGCATCTCATTAGATCATTTCAACACTTAACAGAGAAAATTCAAAACAAAAAAAATGAAAACATCAATGTTTTTGGCAACAATAATAGTTTTGATTATTTCTCATCATGCATATGCAGGGGACAAGAATACTATATTTGATCCTTGTTCAGATGCAAAAATTCAGAAAAAGGATGGGTTTTCATTTGGTGTTGCTTTTTCGACAAAAAATAATTTATTTTTTAATAAAACTCAGCTCTCACCATGTGATAATAGGCTCTCTCTCACTACAAAAGGAGCTCAGCTTGCTGTTTTTAGGCCTAAAGTGGATGGGATCTCTCTGCTTACCATCAATTCTAGTAATTTCAATGTGGTAAGTTTTTTTTTGGGGGGTGAAATTTCATTAATTATATTTTAAATAGTCATTTGTACTAATAATAATCTTTTTTTCTGTATTTAACGTTTTTCTTTTTCTATCAACTTTTTCAAATGATCCATGTTTTGAAGACAGATAAGAATTACAAATAAATAAATAATTTATCTATCATTTTTTTAAGCAAATAAATTTCCATATTGGTTATGGATATGTAATAATAACAATTGGGTTGACTAGAGCAAGGGTCCCTGTACTTTTGCATATGGGCCCCAAAATAGAAATGTGAAAGATATAGATTTTTATTGTTACGAAAAGTCATCCTAAAATCATAAAAATCTGTTTGTGAAAATGTGTCATCTTTTACTATGTCAACTACAACAATTTTGAAATTGAGGAAATACCATGAAACGAAGCAAATCTACCAGCTATTTCAAAGTTGGGGGACCAAATCAGACAGTTTTTCAAAATTGAAGGACTAATAGTGTTTCAAAAATATTTTTGTACAACTTCCAATTAAATTATTGAGTTGGTTTCCCAAATATAACTCGAGTCCACATAAGGGGAACCATTGCCGTAATTCACTCAGACAATTATTATTATTATTTATTTATTTATTATTATTATTATTTATTATTATTATTTTTTTTTTTAAAGTTTATAGACAACTATTTAAATCTTATATATTTACCAAAGAAAAATAAACTAATTGTGTCACTTAGAGCCCTCTAATTTCGGTACATTTGAGAGGCTCTTCCCGTGTTTCCCAATGATACAATAAATATCTTTAAAATTAATTTCATCGGTGTACTAAGTTTTATGCATAATAGCAAATCCAAAATCCAAAAAACAGAAAACATAGACATATTTGGAACCAACACATAAATGAAGATTACATAAATTTTTCTTAAAAGGTATTGTTTGATCCCAAGTTCATCAAAAGTTACCAAAATTGAAGCGAAAAATGGCAAATTCATATCCTTTTTTACACATCGTTTCGCCAAATGCTTGTTGTATATAGATTAATGCAGTTTTACATAGACATTATAATGGTGGAATTAACATTTTTTTTGTCACTTGTTCATGGAATGACTATGTATTCAGAAAGCGGCCGGTGGGTATATGGTAGCATTCGCTGGGAGGCGATTTGCAGCAAGATCGTTGCCCGTGTTAGTTGCAGACGACAATCACACGATAACTAGCTTCACTCTGGTAAAACCATTAGTAGAAAACTAGAAATTATCATATAACATTATCAAACCAATTACTACCGATGATGTGTTGTGACCTTTCACGATCTATTCTGGTGTCCAAGTCTAAGTCCCGAAAACAACCAATTATTGTATCATCGATGCATCCACAACCAAGATTTTTATTTTTTTTCTCGTAAAATTGAATACTATTGGGTGCGAATCAACGTATATATACTGAGCTTGCTTTGTTGCTTGAAATAAATAGATCCTCGAGTTTAATAAGGGTACACTCATGAACTTGTTTTTCAAGCACTACGGGTGCGACACTTGCTATGGCGAATCCGCGTTTTGCCTAAACGGTCAAGACTGCGCGGTGCCAACTTCAAAGTGCAAAGACGGTAACTGCAACTTAGCAATACAGTTGGCTTTTTCGGGGACAGACAAGAATGAGGCCGTGCTCAACTCATGGTTCGAGGTGTCGAGGCTCAAGCAAGACTCTCTCACGTCCCTCTTTTCCAACCTCAAAGATTCCATCACCAACCCATTTAGCAACCTCTTTTGAGTTTATATTGATGTCTTATTTTTTAATCATTTGTACTTGAGTTTTATTATACAAAAATGATGCGTAACACAAATTCAGAGTGTTTAATAATATGTTGACCGACGGAGTATTATTTTTATTATTTTTATATACACTTTATTCTTTTCTTTTTTCTAAAGTTATGTTATAAAACTTTATCATCGTACAAACACACTGAATCGTCTCATTACTCTTCACATACATTTAATATCTTTGTGTACTGCCCCTTTATTAAATTGTTTTGGAATTTCCAAAGTGAAATAAATAATTTCATCCGTCCTAATAATAGGAAAATTAACTTATTACCAAATCACACACATATGGGCATGAGTATGGATATGGTTACTTAAGGAATATGCCTTAACGATAAATGGTTAACAATGGCTCTGATTAGTGGTTTTGCTATAATAGGCAATAATGCGATCATTGTTTTAGAATTAGACTTATTAGTGATTGTCTTATTTTTAGTTGATCATTTCTTTTGATATTGATAGCAATTTAAAGCCCTAATTTGAATATTTCTATAGATTATGATCAATCTTTATTGCGATATTAGGGCCAAGTTAGTACTAGAAAAACAACCTCTTTAGAATCACGACCAATGTTGCGTATATCATGCTCTTTCCAGATTCTGTAATGTGGGAATATAGTGCCCTTGAACTTTCATATATTCTTCAGTTTTCACTTCCAATACTACCCTTACTCAAATACCAAAATAACAATTGTTCAAGGCTATTTTTTTTTTATCATGGGCAATATTGTAAAAAATATGAAACACATGAATTAAGCCATTATCATGACCAGGTGCACTTTCATATCTCTCCTAATAATGACAAAAACCTTTCTACTCCCCATTTGGTAGCGTCAATAAGGTTAGGGGTGTTCAATTGGTTTAACCGAATCGAAACCGAACCGGTTAGCATTGAACCGAATAAAACATACTAGTACAAACCGAACCGAAACCGAACCGGAAAACCAAACAAACTGAAAATATTTAATTGTAAAAACCGAACCGTTCCGTTTTCAGAATTTTATAACCGAACCGATTCGGTTCGGTTTGGTAAGTCGGTTCACCGAATCAATGCCCATCCGGGGTGTTTAACCGATTTAATCGGTTCTGAACCCAACCGGTTAGCATTGAACCGAACAAACCGGACTATTTTTTCTTGAACCGAACTCGAACTGAATACTAGTACAAACCGAAACCGAAAAACCAAAAAAACAATTTTTTCAAAAATTTATAAACTGAACCGAACCATTACGCCTAAAACCAAAATCGAACGGTTTCGGTTCGGTTTGAAAATCGGTTTCGGTTTTGCCCACCCCTAAGGGTTTCTTGGTATTCTAACTCTTATACTATTAATTTTTCTTTTAAATGTAAAAGGTTGATAATTGCAATAGCACCCTACTATTTTTATGTTACTTTTGAGTTCTAATATTTTTTTACCTAAAAAAAACAGAAATTATCTATGCAGAGAAAATTGTACAGGTGAGTTGATTTTCTTTCTTCTTTCTAATTTCTTTTGGGACCTTTTGAATTAAATTTGAGTTTTTTTTGGTAATTGAATTGATTTGTAGGTTTTGATATTGGTAGGAAGGATAGATATCAAGTCTCTTGATTTTGTATTTCCAATAAAAAAAATTACATGGACTCTAAATCAAATATCAATTCCTTTGTGGGAGGTTGGGTTGAAATAGTTTATAGATGTTGATTTTGAGGGACATTGTAGTGTAATTTTGCCAATGCAAGTAGTAATTTGGACATTTTTTGTGTTTGATTGAACTTGTTTTTTATTTTATTTTGATGGAAAATGATTCACTAAAAATAATTTTCACATAATATAAACTAGCCATGAGATTTGATGCATTTGTGCATTTTTTTTTTCATAATATGCATTGAACCTTAACTAATATCACTAATGAGCTGAAATAATTTTGAATTTTTAATCTGGCAAAAAATGTATATTTTTTTAAATTAATGAAAGGATTTGGACATTTGAGATCATTCGTGGAAAAAGTTTTTGGCTTCAAATTT
>MKEJ01063076.1:0-13690 GCA_001753735.1 Embelia ribes
ACTTCAAGCCAAAATAAATACATAATAATATTATTATATCGGAATATATAATATAATTGAAATGCAAAAAATAAACTCGAAATTTCCGGGATGTTACAATAGCTTTCTTCATTATATGGTGGGCATATGCCATAACAGGTTAACAAAATTACACAAACTTTTGCAGTATCAAAATGTTTTGCAATAACCCGAGTTACCGGCTCACTCCAAACAATAAGGGAAGTAGTTTTATTATTATTTTATAAATGTATCAATTTAAATTTTATCATTGAGATGAAATTAATATTTGTTTGAGATATTTTTCAGGTTAAAAGTACGAACCTAGTGAAACAAGTATAGGATGGTTGATCGAACTATAAAATATTTACTAGCATATTGGTATGACTTAAAGGGTGAATAATCAAACCATCTGACGTACTAATAGTAATAAATAATTATGCTTATATGCCTAACCATTTATATATTGAGATTTAATTTATGTCTTCAACCAACAGAAAATGAATTTATTTATGATAATCACCACTTTCGCATAATTGACACAGAAAATAAATACTATGGCTCTCAAGGATCTCTCTGACCAGCTTTGCTATATTTTTTTGTGTGAATGGTTGAATGTGAGCGGTTGTAGATAGTGGCATGATAGTATGTGCGGACCCTTAGCCTAAATATATCCTTGGTTTGGCATATTAAAGTTGTTCCCTATATATGACTTTGAGTCAATATTGAGGGAGATACAAGATTATTTGCCTCCTTAAAATTAATTGATTATGCCATTATTGTGGAGCGAAAGTAATTTGGAAGTGTGGTTCTATAATACCTAGATTTTGGTGCTCTATACTATTTATCAATTTTTAGGGGAAAAAAATAAAAATTGTTGAACAAAGTAAAGAAATGGCTTAATTGTATTATGGCTTAACTGTATTAAGTATATGATAAATAAAATTAGAGCTATTGGCAAGCCTCTACATTAACAATTGGAGTTGTTCAATTTCATAATTATAAGGCACAAAACATGCTTAGAGATGAGTTAATCTGAATCTTGTCTTACAATGAGATCAAATCTGAGTATCTTCCACTTATAGACATGCTTGTATTGGGTAAATACTTTACTTACATATAAGTGCACGATAACTCTTATACAAGTTCAATGTATGATAAACTGTGCATTTGTGTATAACAATGATACATACAAATGTTCCTAGAGGTATTGAACTTATCATTTGATTGCACCATACTTCTTACAATAAGGAGAGAATAATATCATTTTACTGATGAATAGAAAATGTTTCAGAATATTTTCACATGAGATTATATTGGTTATTATTACAAATAAGAGTAAGGGACAATTTATCTCAAATCATGTGTTGTAAAAATCTTTGTACACTAGCAGCAAATGTGATGATTCTTACAGAATTTGCTTGGCTAATATATTACAGAATCTGCATAATACTTGTAGATATAAAGATATTGGGACACAAAAAATCTGATTTTTCTAAATGGTGTAAGAGATGAAAGATGGAAATAAATGGAAAATATAAAGAAAGAAAAAATTTGTTTGTACTTTGTGCGGGGCTTAAATACAAAACCTGAAGGTAAGTTGACAACACTATAAATCTTCCTTTCTGCCATAAAAAATGCGACCCGATGGGTGCTAACATTTTGTATAAAATATTATATGACTCTATTTGAATGGTAGTTCAATATGACAAGACTATTAATTACTACTTACTGATCAATATATATCTTTGTGAATTATTCAAATATCTTAGCCAATTCCTAACAGTGGAAGATATTGATGGAGCTCTCAAACTACAATTATTCAGATAAATATTTAATAATTTACAGCCAGACAATTATTATTCAAATCAAGGGGAGGCAACATCTGAATATTGAATAAGTTTCAATTAATAAAGGGCAAATGTTATAAAATGATGGTTGGTGGATGGTTAAGATCTCACCCACCACAATGGTTTCACTTGTTGGAAGTATGATTCATACCATGAGAGTGCATATCAATATGTTTGATCAAAAAAGAAAAAAACCATATAAAGAGTACATCGAGAAAGAGAGGAAAGGAGAAAATAAGTGTGAGAATAGAGTTAGTTAGGTTCAAATTTTCAGCTTTATTATATATGTTATACCATGTTATAATATCTCTTTGTATAAATAAGAGTATATACCGATATTAGTTTCGTGAATTATGCCCAAGTTAAACTTATTTTAACTTGATGCTGAACCTCATAATACTTGGTCTCCTATCTCACTTTCTTGCAAATTATTTTATTTACTTTCTAATATCATTCACATCAAAAAAATAATATTTAAATATTCAGAGTATGGTTATTGGCGTGGGAAATTATCGGTCGTCAGACTCGTGAAAAATTTTGGCATCAAAAAATGATTGTAATATGCAGCAATCCTCATAACACTTTACCCAAAAAAATAATCCATATTATTTATGAAATAATTCCTATATATAAAAAAATATTGCACCCAAAAACACAGAATTTATCATGACACATAAGCGCCACATCACAGGGTAAGTAAAGTTTTTGGGTTGAAAAAAAAAGGGGGACTAAAACACGTTCCTTGTGTCACTCAATGTCCTGAATAAAAAACTTTAACATGTACTGAATTTAAGTTGCTAATATTTCATTAGTTTTCCAAATGCTTAATTAACTAGCGTTTTGTCGATTTACCCACGCAAGTACTTGTTACATTCTCATTTGTTTACAAATTCCAAGTATGTTTTTATTATTTTTCTACTTGAATATCAATTTAATCGTTGTTTTAAGAAATTTTTCTAGTACTAGCACACTCGCAGAAATTAAGGGGAAAAAAAAACACAAAAAACTAATGATGTTTAATCATATTAATGTATAATTATAATACAATCTAGAATATTACCAAAGTTGTTATGTTTAAAATATAACTGCCTTCATAATTATATATATTCTTAACATAGTTTATTAATTTCAAGTATAGTGGTAATTTATTTCGATTGTTATTACCATTGCCGTTTATCATTGCTCCTACATTTTCTTAATCATGTTTCTTGATTCTCTAGCGTCTTCGTTCTTAAAATCGGTTGCTTATTTCTAATAAGGTTTTTTAAATTCAAATTATTTTCTAGACATATAATAATACAACCGTTTGTGCCCTTCGACGTACATTTCAAAACACAAAATCATGGCAAAGCGTTTCCAAAAACCGGTGATTCCATAGTCTTGCTCTCGTGTTCTCGTTCCCATAGGCGACTCCGTAGTGTGGATTACTCAAAGGGCTCAGATTTTCCGGTCCTCCCACTGCCTTCCTTTCAGTTAGGACTCAACAGGGGTTCTGCAGCTCGGGCAGTTCGGATGGGAAGCGAGCCACGGGACGAGGCATTTGGAGTGGTACTTGTGGGTGCAATTCAACTCCATCACTTGTTGCTCAGCCCCAAAATCTTCCAAGCACACGGCACAAACGTCCCCTTTCGATGAATTGCTTTTGCTGCTATGCGACTTCCATAGACTCCTAGGTAGTATTTTACTAACCAAGTGCGAAGAACTATCTTTGGCACGAGGTGTTTGTCGCGCGCCTTTACCTTCATTTGCTTGAACTTTGGTCTGCCTGTTATTAAGACCACACAGCATTTTCTGATTGCTTGACCACCGTGTGAGCACACTTAAGCAGTGTAAGTATTTGTTAGATTGCAGCTTTTAAATTCAATTATTTATTTATATTTTTTTAATTTTATTTTACTGTTTCTAAGCTTTGTAAGCTGAGCTTTTTGTGGCCTAAAAGTTACAAGTTTGGAGCTGAGTACGTTAATTTTGTCTAATATTAGTAAATGGAAGGAAAATTTGATAGGATCCCCTAAAATAAGAATTAGAATGAACAATTATATCTTATATTTAAAAGGTATCAATCTAAGCTCATCTAACACCACCTCTGTCCACGAATAATAATTCGAATCCCTAAAAATAATTATTCAAATTTGACTTTAGTATCTTTAATTATTACAAAATATAAGACACTGCTATCATCATAATTGTTAGAGAGAGAAATAAAACAAAAATTATTAGTATTAGATTTGACATTTTCTATTTAATTCAAAATATAAAAAGTTGCTTTTTGACTCAACAACTTAAGACTTTGCGCAAATGAAAACGGGACAATTATTACCAATTAAAACTTTGTGACAAATGAAAATAAAAAATAATTATTTTTGGACGGAAAAAGTATTGAACACTATCAGGTGCCCAAGTTGGAGAATTTGCTAAAATTTAAACTTCAAAAATTAGACTAGCTACTCATTTGAATCTTCCGGATTTTCCACTAGATTATGATTGCCCAAAATGTGAAATAAAGATTTACTAAGCATATATATGTGACTTTCATAGGATTAAATTTTTTATACATTGTACAAATTGCTACACAACACATATTCATACTTGGTGGTTACAATTCGTAAATCGACAGTGTATAGAAACATAGAATTATTTTCATAGCTTAATTCCTTGATTGCAGGAAAAAGAGAACAATTTTTCATTTCAAGAAAACGGAGAAACCTGGAGTGCCGAAAGTAGCCAAGCTTCTCCTTGAGATGCCGCCGAGCCCTCAGAGCAGCCTCATCCATGGCTCCCTCATCCCCCGCCCCCGCCGACAGAGGCAGTGGTGGCTCAGCCCAAGACTGGTAAAACCGGTGGTGGCGGTGGGCGGAGCGAATACTGTCCTCGTGAAGGCGCTGCAAACCCGCCCTTATTCTCCGATGCATCTCGACTCCGGGCATCTTTTTTCAATATAACATATATATATATATATATATCTAACTAAAATTCAAGCCTTGAGGTGAATAGTTGGAGTTATAAATTGTGTGATCCGTTAGGATTGTATGGTTAGTTTCTAAGAAAATTAGAGGAAGTTTCTTAGGAAGGTACCAAAAAATCAACAACTCTTGAATTCATACATTCAATTTATAATGAGTAAAAGTCGCGACTTTTGTAGCCATCTAGCATGTGCGATAGTGGGGATTGACCATGAGGTCACTGCGTACAAATATAAAATTCATAGAAATAGCTAAACATACATTAAAAAATAAAAATTTATTTGATAAATATAATATTAAAATTATAAATAAAAAATTTTAAAATTTTTATCCAAAAAAATTATGAGATTAATTTTAACTCTTCCTAGCAAATTACTAAATCCCTAAGTGGCGTGGGGCACCATTATCTTCGGACTTTCTTGTGGTGATAATAATCCGAATTTTTGCCTTGGTAGTGGAGTTATTTGCATTGGCCATCTCAAAATTTTCAAATTTAAAAAAAAAAATAAAAAATATATATATATATATATATATATATGTAATTAAATTGTGTAATTATACAAAATTTGATAATGTGATTATGGTGTACGGTATAATTATTTTTTTATCAACAAAAATAGAATCTTACATTTAAATTTACAAAATTATTTACGTAATTTTTTATTATAAAATTTTATTTTTGTGGTTAAAATTTTGTTTTCCAATATTACAATACTTTTTAACAGTGTTAAACACACCTCTTTCACATCACGTGAACCTTTGGGATTGAGATCCCTGGTTTAAATTTCTGTGTGCGCCGGGGATTATTTCTTTTATCATCTTTTTTTAGTGCCATTTTTTAACTTTTGTGGCACAATTTTTTTTTTTTTTCTATCATCTTTATTTTGCGACTTCTTCTAACTTTTGTCAGCGTATATATTATCTTTTTTTAGTGATTCGTTTGAATCCCACTAAAATTAACTCCCGTAGTTGTCATTTTTAAAAATAGAAAATAGTATACATGATACTAAACCATAAAAGTGTTATTAGAAATATGCGAGAAAGAAAAAGTAAGATTTTTATTGAAAGATGAAAAAATGGTTTATGAGTATAATTCAAACTGATAAGATATACAATGCAATTACAAAGCCAGATATATAAATTTCTATAATAGTTCTAGTAATGCTATCGACTATATTATACATATTATAAAAAGTGATTAAACATTAGTTTTTTCTTATGTTTGCAAATTCTCTAGTAAAATAAAGAATCGCAATTGAATTTTCGGTACAAATTTCAAAAACGAAAAATTTAAGCATCGAAAACAGGATAGGCCAGATACCGGTATTGGTGAAACCAAACAAACTTGTGCTGTTCTCGTACCCATAGATGGATCACTTGATTTGTAAATATGTATTACTTTGCTACTAAATAGCAATCCAAGGTAGATCATTTTTCACTAAATGGAATTAGGTCATCAAAATTTTCCGTCCTAATATTTGTAGTGCTTCTATTCTCGTCCTGCTCGTGATTTTACGCCCATTTCTGTATATAGGGATGTCAATTAAATTGGTTTAGAGATCTCAATCCAAAATAAATTCAAACCAAATATTTGATTTGATTTAGGATTGGATTAAAAATAAACTTGGATTGAATTTGGATCAAATTCTAAATTTAATATTTGGATTTTGGTTTGAATTGGATTGGTTTGGTTTAGATTAATTTGATTTTTTATTTAGATTGGATCCAATACACATTTGATACCAATTTTCTCTCTCTATTTGCGGTGGCTGTTTTCGCAACAGAATATATTTTCTCTCCCTGGCTGCTGTAGCAAGAGAATATTTTCTCTCTAAAAAAAGTAGAATTGTAAATTTGATTCAACTATGAGTTTGCTACGCAACTAAGATTTCTTATAAATTTTAGAATCAAATTTTTAGTGGAAAATATTTTATTTATACTTTTAAAATTCAGTGTAAATATTTATTTATCTAATTTCAACCCGTTCATAAATTTAGTACTTAATAATTACCCTGCCTAGAAATGGACCCCCTAAATTTATTTACACGTAATTGGGATAGGCTAAGTTTATTATTTTTGGTGCATTCCTCACTATATTAATGTGCCTACCAGACAATTGAGAATGTGTTGCAACGACACATAAGTAGTGTACACTTCTAGTTAGCAGCACATAGATCATATATATATATATATATATATTATATCAAGATATTAAAAAAATTATTAAACAAGCGTACTTTGTATTCAAAAGATAAATGGACTAAGTTGGTTTGAGTAATAGTTTGGTTTATTTGGGTTTTGGATTGGTATAGAAACATTTTAAATTTGGTTTGGTTTGGATTTAAATTAAATTACTTGATTATCGATTTAATGTGATTTAGGTTTAACCAATTGTTATCTTGAAAGAGCTTTTCTAAGAATAGTTTTTTTTTTCCTTGTTATTGCTCCAAACTCCATATATTTGGCAGTGAGTTAGGCATGGAAACTTTTTCAAATCAATAAAAGAGGAAGGGTAAATTACACTTTTTTTTCCCATAAGGTGTCTAAATGTTTTTGAATACTCTGTGTTATCTACAATTATATTTTCACCCAAGTCACAATATAAGCTTGACTTACATGTGAAAAGACCAAGTTAACTCTCACTTTCTTGGCATATTTTATTCATTTTTAAGCTAATAATTATAAAAATTAGATAAAGATCATCATATCCTAAGAAAAAAAAATTATTTATACATATTTATGCAATCTAGTTTTTAAGAAACTAAAAAGGAGTATTTTGATAATCTAAAGGTCATTCGAGGTATTCAAGCTCTTTCATTTTTCCTCCAATTTCTGGAGTAAAACGTTGCGAATATATAAACCTCATGATGGAAATGCAATTTCATAGTGCACGAGGGGGTATTATGGAATTGTTAGAAACCTCGTGGGGGCAAAGTGTAACCCAATTTATTTCTCAACACATTTGTTGAAAACAAGGATAGACTAAAAACTTAAAACAATGAAATTTGCCAACACAAACGAAACTTAATGAAACATGGAGGTTCCACTCGGTCAATGCAAGTTATGAAATTGCATTTCCATCCGCAAGGGTGTAAGCGAGCCGAGCCGAGATTGTGGGCTATGTACCCTAGCTCGAGCTCGGACTCAAGATCATGACGAGCCGACTTGCTAAACTCTAGCTCGGACTCGGGCTCGTGTGGGCTTGGCTCGCTGGTAGTTCAAAATATTTAAAAATATTATTATACTAATAGGCCTTCAGCTAAATGCCCCATAATCAGGCCCAATGGTATTGTCATCCCCTCACGCACATGTTTACAAATAAGAGGACTGAGAAAATTTTGAAATTACTTTATTGATTTGGGACAAATTCCGAGGTCCTAACAACCAATTTAACAAACGTGACAAACAATTAAATTTATCTAACTACTCAATGAAAAAAAAAATATTAACTCCATCAAATATTTCATACACTTTTTTATTTTAAATTTATCATTCATCTTGTTTATTTGTTACAAAAATTATCATACCCAAAATTATAAATTAATTACATTTAACTTCTATATTTTTTTTTTGTTCAAAGATAATAGTCTAACTTTAAAGATTTTATTGATAATTATAAAAAAAATAAACTTTAAGCAATTTAAATAAAAATATCAAAATATAAGGAATTATAACTTACAACTGTTCATATATCTACTAACCTTAAAAAAAATATGTAAATATCATATTAATTCTCAAAAGTACAAATTAATATTACGAGTTTAGGGAGATAACTCAAAATTTCTATACTATGTATACTTAAATTTTTGATAAATAATAATTGAAAATTTTTATTTTTATTTAAAATTATTCGAAATGATTTTAATTTTTATTCTTATGTTAGTATTTAATATATCGTTAAATAATACTGCATTCATTCCTTTTTAATTATCACTTTAGGTTAGAACATATAAATTAATGAAATCATTAATTGGCCTCAATTGTAGAGAAAATAAATAATATTTTACTTTACTACTCTTCGTTAAATAGTCAAAATATATCACTACAATCTATTAATAGGGGTAAAAGTAGAAAAAAAAATTATTTCTTTTTTAAATGGACACTTTAAAAGAAATAGAAAAAATTTATAATATGACAATTAGAAAGGAATTGAGAGAATAAAATTATAAATTACGTGCAAAGCATGTGTTCCTCTACTAGTATTTATAAGTATGCATATATATATATATATATGAATGTATACACAAGCCAAGCTCTAGAGTCTAACGAGCATAATGAGACAAAGCTCTAGTTATGCTTTTTTAATAAACGAGCTATAAAATTTAGCTCTTGATCACCTTTTTCATCAAACGAGTCCGAATTAGAACTAAACCATTAACGAGCTGTTTCTGAACTGCTCACAAATGACTTTTATTTAAGTGATTATTTGGCTTTGGGCACACAAATAAAGGAAATAATTGGTGAAAAAATATGAACTAAAATCCCCTTATTAATACATTTGCATTATGAGTAATTGGGTGTCTTTGGAAAATACAAAAATAATTAATAAAATTGCTAATTTAGGTAATTTATCATTTTTTACTCTCCAAATTATGAAAATGTCACTTATTTAGGATTTTTTTTATTTAAAAAATATTTTAAAAAGAACGTTGGGAGCAATATTCATAGTTCCTATTTTATGAGCCTCGGTTACACTATTATGCTTGTTCGAGGGAAGTATTTTTTTAAATAAAATCAATATTTTAACAACAAAAACAACATCACATTGATTCTCTTTATATATATATATATGTGTGATATTTTATTAGGTTTGTGTTTTAACTTTATAATTTAGAGCTGCTGGTGGGATTGTTCTCCACTTTTAAGCCATTTATATTTAGGAAATTAGTATTTCGGATGTTAAAATTAAGGGAAGAGATACATAAACTGATAAGTCTAACGCATCCGCCACTTCACCAATTTTTATCATACGTGTACTAGGCAAATCAGCTATATAAATACATAATGCCGAATGTCGGATCCATTTTTTTTTTTTTGCTATTCCAATTATCTCCACAAATGACATTAGTATTTTCGGGCAAACGTAAAGTTGGTATATCATAAAATTTGACAAATTTATATATGAATCCCAACAATTTCCTGAGTGGTCGTGGCGTCCTGCTCTTACCAACTTAGTCAATCTAAATACACACACATACTCACACACGCAAGGACAAGCACAATTTAGTTTGAGGGCATATTTTGTTGAATCTTATAACATTCAGTTTATTAGATTTTTTACTTAAAAGTTTAACAATATTTAGCTGCTCAGTTTATACTTAATCATTTTAAATGATGAAGTGGTTTGATGAGTTGGTAGGTTAGGGGTCGTGGAGGGCCTTGTCATGACTGGGTGTGCTATACTACATTTGCAGGAATTGTCAGATAGGCATCTTATATGTCATCATAATGGAGAACTGCTTTAAGACTCATGATTATTCGGATTGTCGTAGATGTGGTTATCATCGGTCCGGTAGGGATTACTTTTATCTGAAATCTCATAATTAGATGAATTGAATGATGATAAGATGAATTCCCTTGGGAGATTAGGGAGAGAAAACATTGTCATGTTGTTGTAGATATAATATCATATGATCTTGATACGATGTCACATGCGATAAGTAGACGTATTGCCTTGGTTGTAAGATTTTAACTATTTTTCCATAAGAATTGGATTGGCGTTTGTCGTGGCAGGTACGCATATACATTCCTGGGTTGATGTCCATAAAGACTACGTGTAAAAGTCGGATTTTCATATTGAATGAAGACTGAATGTGGGTTATAGTTGCGTACATAATGTCAGCGTCTTTTTAGGACGTGTTGATTGGTAGGACTGCCTTTTAGTGTCTATAAAATAGTAAAATCCCAATGGGAGGTTACTGATAGAATTTGTTGTTATAGTTTAATAGTATGTAGAGGTTTACCATGCACAAGTCTCGACAAAGAATAAGGCATAAGTGTAAATGATTATGATGGGCATTAACCTGAGGGTTAGAGATTAATCTTTCAAAGGGAAAATTATAAGGCTCTGTAAATTATAAGGACCAAAGTTATGATAAGGTAAAAGAGAAACATAAAGTTAATTATTCTTTCCCAGAAGAGGGGAAGAAAGAAGGGGATAATAAACTTTTAACCAAAACTCATCCGATCCTACAAAAGAGATACTCTCTTGACGAACTAATTGCGGATATGGAATCACCTCTTTGCTTTCATCGTTTTGAGGTTTTGTTAATTGTGTAGGGGTGTTCGGGTGGAGTAGAGTAGGATTGATTTTGGCTTTTCGAGGGAAATCACTCATTTTAGCATAAGGTATGTGGCAAAAACCATACTGCAATTCTATTGAAAATTCCGTATAAATTTGATGTCGTTTGCTATGAAAAATTGTAAGAAATTGATTTTTTTGAAACTGTACTTCGTCTATCACGGGCTGACATTTCAATACCGTTTGAACTATTACCGGTTGGATAGCTCTATACCATTTCACCAAAAAAAAAAAAAAAAAAAAGCCATAACTCTCTCTAGAAAACTTGATATTGAGCTCCATTTAAACCGTTAGAAAGATAATTGAATAAGTTTTTCAATCATATCCAACTTGATAGGAAATAGTCTTCCTAAATTTCCCAGTAATTCGTTAAATCTCAAGCCTTTGGCATATGAGACAAGTACTATTATTGTGATGTAGTGAGATGTATTGTACGTCTTAGAAAATGTTAGTCCAATTTTTATTATGATAGTAGTCGATTCGTATGCTTTGGTTTGATGATGTGTTGTGATAAGTTGTAGCCATTAAAAATGTTAGTATAGGGTTCATTGTGGACGAAGTCACTTTAACCTTTAGAGTATGCTTAAACCAAGGCACGAATGACTGCGAGTCATCGATTTAGGCCTTTGGGATATTTATTCTAAAGTACATTGAATTTTCGTAAGCCTTGGAAGTTATGTTTTGATGTGAGCCTGTTCCATGGGAACAAAAAAATCTTGTAAGTATTTTAGACCATGGGAGGACATATATTCCAATGGTATTGTAGGTACTATTCGTATAAGAGTACATTTTGGCTACAGCGGTTAGTACTATTTTGATCGGATTCCAATAGAGGAACTCAAGATCAGGAGGACGATCCACAAGCCTTTATGCATAAAGTTTCAGAAGGACATGTATTCCGAATGGGAGGATATGTATCCCATAGTGTTGTGTAGTTTATGGCCTTAGTTGGAATTATTTGGCATTGATTATACTTTTGGACTGGGATGTTAGTAGGCAAGTACATTATTAGTTATTTGCTTTCATTTTAGTAATTCATTGATATCATTATTTTAATAGATTTGACTTTTTTCTTATTCGTACTTGTTTTGTTGGATTTTGCATTATTTTTCTTATAAAATGCTAAGTAGCATCAGGAGCTGGAGGTCAATGGATTCAAGACTAGAAAGTGTGCTCACACGACATAGGTTCTCAATATGTTACCTTTATTTTTATTATATTCTTCGACAATTGTAAGATATTGGCCAAAATGATTTTTTTTTCTTTTATCAGTTAAAATAAAATTGTAAGGGCAAAAAATATTCTAATAAGGCCAGAAGATGATTTGGTATGAATGTTAGATTTCTAATAAATTACCGCTATGGGTTGGTTTATTTAAATGTTTGAGCTTTTTATGTTATGAATGGTGGCAAGTGACGTATTCGGAAT
Source organism: Embelia ribes (assembly GCA_001753735.1). Taxonomy (NCBI): domain Eukaryota; kingdom Viridiplantae; phylum Streptophyta; class Magnoliopsida; order Ericales; family Primulaceae; genus Embelia; species Embelia ribes. Next base: position 12,540 of record MKEJ01063076.1, read on the forward strand.
TGGGCTGAATTCAGAGGCGTTACACTATGTGCATGTTTTATGTTATGTCATGACAAATATCAATTGATTGATATAAAACAGTCTACTACTGTTAGCCCTATTTTGGTATCATTAAAGTTTAGGGCATTACAAAATCCCCCATGCAAGAGGTCTAAGTTATATAATTTTGATTTTTATTAACAATTGATCGATTTTACATAATTTCTTTTGGAGGAAGTTTGTGGGATTGATCGATTTTAAATAATTTCTCTTGGAGGAAGTTTGAAGGGCAAAATAGATATTTACATTTTGAAAATTAGTGTTTTGAATTATATGGAATTATTAGCATGAAATAAAATGGCCCTGCATGTTACTCCAGGGATAAATTTTAGGAAAATATGATATTTAGAAAGCATCACGTTTCCTTCCCTTAGGAAATATTTATAATTAAGGGAGAAGTATAAAAATGTAATAATTTTAAATATAAAAGAAGTTATAAATATATTATGACCTGTAAAATTTTCTCTAATAAATTTTAGAATGAAAGGAAAATGACAAGTAGATGTATTAGTTAGGATGCATACAAATGTCCATTAGCATGATCATGAAGTAGTTGCGTAGAGGGCATATATAATGCTTTTTAAAAACCTTGTAAGGAAATACTGGTTTACGAGGAAGTGGTTAGGGATACAAAATGAAAACTATTTTGGATTATGCACCTCAATTAATAAGTAATAAGAGTTTAGCAAACTAGTTTAGCTTATTAGTTATAACCCTTGAAAACTACTTGCGGAGTCTAATTATACTTATATTGAGATATAGGAAATGATATAAGGTATTTCTGAATGTTATGGAATATGATATATATACGTACCTTGGCAGAAATCATTTGGAACAGTTATAGTTTGTCGCAAATAGAAAATAACATAATTATGGTAATAATACTTTTCTGTTTAGAATTTGCATACAACTCGGTAAAGGATACAAGTATATATGACTAACATGATAAGGTTAATATCCGAAACAAGCCTTATTGCCATAGGTGGGATATACGTGTACACTCATAATTGTTAGCTAAGGGTTCCAAGAACTCGTTCATTCATTTGTTTGTCAGAATCAACTACGCAACAATTACTAGATACACGTATATCTACATTATGGTATCAAACAGG
>MKEJ01063091.1:0-10874 GCA_001753735.1 Embelia ribes
TACAATAAATTGTAATGAACAGTTATGAATTGGGACGAACTGTGATGAAATATATCACATATTATAAATGATTTTATTACAAATTATGATGAGCGGTGACAAATTACGATAAATTGTAATGAAATATATCATATATTATAGTTGATTTTATTGGAAACGAATTGTGATAAACTATGACTATTTATATGATAAATTATAATGAAATTTTATAAATAATTCATTTAAACTTATTAACCTACTCCACAAGTTTATTATTAAAATTAAAAAATATATATAAGTTTTGATTAAAAATAAATAAACAATAAGTTTTCCAATTTTCCAATTTTATTTCTAGTGTATTTTAATAACACCACTGTATTGAGCTGACATATGTTTCCACCTGTATCCAAGTCGGCGCCGTTGGCGACACTGTATCTCTCTCTCTCTCGCCCTCTCTGTCTGCGACGCAACGCACGCGGCCTCATCTCTCTCGCTCTCTCGTTCCTACCGCCGGCTCCCAGCCCCAGACCGCCGGCGGCGGCTCAGCCGCCCCTCGTGGTGAGAGGGTAAATCGATAAACCCTTAAATTTCCACGTACATTGTTCCCCGGCTGGGAGGTGAATTCGGTCGTAGCCCTAGATTTTGTTTTAAATTTGATTATTACGACTCCTCTGATTTAAAGGGTTTTGTAAAGATTTCTGATAGATTTGTCATTTACCTATAATTAATTAAATATACTGAGTCTGGGCTTGATTGGTATGAATTGTCTCTTATGGAAATGATATGATGTGGTAAATATTTGTTCTGTTCTGTGAATGAGTTTGTTAACTAGTAGCTTCAGTGAAAAGATCTCTTAGACTGGCATAATTTAGTACCTTAAGTACATTAGTTGATAATATTCGAGTGAGAAAAAGAAGTCTTTGTGGTGGGTCTTTTGCTGTCACCAGCATAATTTAGAACCGTAATGCGGTCTTCGTTACTGGTCTTTCGCGACTGGGCGATTCCTTTTGTGTTAAAAGTGACCCATTTTTAGAAATAATTTTAAAACTGATTTATTTTGAATAAAAATTTTTAAATCAACCATTTTGGTAAAATTCTCTGCAAGTCAGCACTACGCGAGAGAGAGAGGTTCTCTGCTGATGTTTCAGTCTTTCGCCTCATTTATTTAAACCATAGAGCCTCAATTTGATTCCTGCTAGAAGGTATGTCTTCTGCTGCTTATATCAACTGTATCCCCATTTGATTTCTAATTCGCCATAGATTCATCTCAAACAAAATTTTCTCTTGTTTTTGTGTTTTCATGTTCTGTTATTTTAGATAATTGGTCATGTATTGGGAATTCTAGGAGCTATATACATTCTACTAAATTACGTACAAAAAGATTCAATTATTATTTTTTTATTGTAATCTAATGTGATTTTAGTAAATTATGAATTTAACATGGTATAATTGGGGAATTGTGGTAGAGATTATATAGGATTGGCATGCTAATTGAAGTGAAAGAAAATTGAGGGCTTGTTTGCTTACAAGTTTTAAGCTCAAATTTGAGCTTTTGGGCTTGAAAGCGGGTCTGATTTGGTTGTTCAACTTTTAAGCTTAGCTTTTTGTTGGTTTGTCCTCATAAAGATAGAAACTTTAAGTTGATTGCATCTTGTTTTATTGGGTTTGATAAAAGTTAGCTTTTCTTTGTTTTCTCAAAAGCTGCAACCAAACAAATCCTAAATGAAAAAGGTTATTAAATTGCGAAATCAAATACGATGGCTCGGTTTGATTTGCTCTAATGTAACCCAAAAAGGAATTCATTTTTCTAGTTTTTTTCCATATAATAAGGTTCATCTTTCTGGATTTTTTCCGTAGTATTTATGTGGTTTCTCCGAGTTTGATTTTACATTTGAAAATGGATCGCTGCAAACGAATGATCGACATCGATCTCAAATATAAGTTTTTACCCATACATTTTGTTTTGTTCAATCACTGTATCTCCTCCTTTTTACTTGGTACATCATTTGAAACACCCAATTGCTAAGTCCACCCTCTTATCCGAAAGAAAAAATAGTAGTTGCTAGTAAATTGGTTGGATCATTTTACAGATATGAGTTCATTTTCTAAGTTATTGTGCTTTCGATATTTGAATTTGCACAAGCTGTAGCTCTGCATAAAGGGGAACTTTGTTGTGGAGCTCGTACTGGGGTCTGGTTGAATAGACATTTCCTGATTGTTTGGTAATACTAAACCAGGCGGCAAATGATTGATATGTCCTATGTGGAACACTGTCTGTTTTCCTTTTTTTATTTCTTTTTGTATTTTATATAGTGTGGCTAATTTTGATATTATTTTTTGTTCTGAAGAGGCAAAGGGTCTGGAAGCGTAAGCGGCAATCATGCTTGTTTGTAGGCAAGTGATGTGAATGAGAAGTCGCTAATTCAGTCAATGATTTCTTCATTAGATAGGCCTTCAAATATAAAACTAATATCAACCATCATATCTGACCCTAACTTTAGATGTATCAAAGAGAGGGTTTTTTCTGAACCTTACCACACTCTTCGCTCATGCAAAGCCACAAAAAGATCCATTCGCAGGCGACCCATACCTTTTGTGTCCCATGTCAAAGAAATCGATGACCCCTATCAAGCCCTCTCTCTCTTTGACGGATACCTCAAAAGCGGATTCAAGCATGACTACCCCTCTTACTCAGCTCTCCTCTACAAGCTCGCCCGGGCCCGTCAATTTGATGCGATCAAGACCATCCTCATTCATATTCGAGATTGCAACATTTACTGCAAAGAAGCCCTTTTTATTGCTTTAATAAAACACTATGGGAAATCCCAGTTGATCCAAGAGGCTGTCCAGCTTTTTCACGAAATGCGTTCTTTTAACTGTGTCCGAACACGACAGTCGTTTAATACTATTCTCAATGTTCTTGTTGATAATGGACGTTTACAAGATGCAAATGAGATGTTTAAGAGTTCGTCAAAAATTGGTTTTCGACAAAATGCAGTGCCATTTAATATTATGATCAAAGGGTGGCTCGAGAGGGGCGAGTGGGAACTAGCTTGCTCGGTGCTTGATCAAATGCTCGAGAGAGAAGTGGACCCAACTGTGGTGACTTATAACAGTCTAATCGGGTACTTGTGCAAGAAATGTGACTTGGACAGGGCTAAAATGATGCTAGATGATATGACTAAGAAAGGGAAACACCCAAATGCCGTTACATATTCGTTGTTGATGGAAGGTTTGTGCTTGTTAGGTAAGCATGAAGAAGCAAAAAAGTTGATGTTTGATATGGAATACAAGGGATGTAAGGCACAGTTAGTCAATTACGGTGTTTTGATGAATGATCTTGGAAAGAGAGGAATGTTTGAGGAAGCCAAAGAATTTCTTCTTGAAATGAAGAAAAGGCGAATAAAGCCGGATGTTGCAATTTACAATATGTTGATCAATTACTTGTGCAAGGAAGGGAGAGCTACTGAGGCTTACAAGATCTTGGTGGAGATGCAGGTGAAAGGTTGCGAACCAAATGCAGCTACGTATAGAATGATGGTCGATGGGTTTTGTATGGCCGGAGAATTTGATAAAAGTTTGAAGGTTTTGAATGCAATGTTGGTTAGTAAGCATTGTCCACGTAGTGAAACATTTTGTAGGTTGTTTATGGGCTTAGTCAAGAGTGGAAATGGGGATGATGCTTCTATTGTTTTGGAGGAGATGGAGAAGAAGAATATAAGATATGATTACGGGTTGTGGGAAATTTTAGTTAGTGATGCTTGTGGTGGGGAACATAGAGGGGCAAATGGTTTACTCGCTGATCTCATTGTCTAAAATCCTTTGCCCGATTTTGGTGAGTTTAGTTTTATTTGTCATCTACACGCTTGCTTAGCTTCTGCTATGTAAATTCTCTTTCATATATGACTTTGTTTACCCAGGTCTGTCAATATTAGTTTTTGCTCGCTAGTTTTCTTATATTAGGCATTCCACTTCTTGATACATTTATATCTATTGATCACAGAATCAAAGACGAAGAAGGTGGAAGACCATTTAATTGCAGAATCTGCATTGGGAAGTAGATGAATGATACGGATAAGATCCTGAATGACTTCACGTAAAAAAGAAAAAGGTGAGTGCCTTGATCGGGCCCTCCTATTTTCTCATCTCAATCAACCACTCAGTGTTATTGGTATCATCTTTACGTTTTGATTATATTGCTGAAAATAGTTTTAAGTAGCATAATTCTGGAAAGTTCTTTCCTAAAACAGGCTGGTACTATATATCTATTCATATTTCTGATATTTTTAGGCACTGTTAAGTGACTCATTTGTCTCTCTTTCTTAGGCTTAATGGAGCACGACCATAGTTCACATTAGCAACATCTAACCTCTCAAGTTCCTTATCAATTTAATCGAAATGCAAACTGATAGTGAGTTCTTTTACTTGATGTCCATTGAATGTTTTCATGTTGTGCTTTTGACCTCGTCACAATCTTTACCATTGCTGCAGACGCTCAACCTGTCGGGTTCAATCCAGCTCAGTTAAGAAGAAATAGAAGTGTGATTGCATGACTGCAGCTATTGCTTGTATTTCGTGACTGTATTTGTTTTTATGGAAGACGACTATTTTTCTCCCTCCCCCTCGCCACAGGTTGTCTTTTTTTGTTGTATTCAAAATTTAATTTGACAATTGTTCAAGTTTTTCCCTGGATTTGAGATTTCTTGTATTCATACTCGAACCAGTTATTCCATATTTCATCAGCTCAATTTTGTTCTAATGAATTGCTTCCTTGTGGGCCCTTTTGGCCAGTTAAACACGAACAACATTGGCTATTTAGCTGCTCCTTGATGCATCTTACAATTAGTCAGTCTGCTAGCCTATGCATAAATTCAGCATTGAGTTGTGGCAACTGAGCTCAGGTTCTTTTCAAACATCAAACAGGATTAAGAGGATTAAGTAAAGCCAGTGAGAACTAAAATACCATCACTATAATAGACCATTTAAAAAAAAAAACCAAAAAACTTTTAAGAACTATGATCATAAAGCTGTATACAAGGTTCATACGATAACTCAAAACCTTCGATTGGGGTTACATTTTCAAGGAAACACCCTAAAACCATATAAATCTCATCCTTTTTGCTATGTCTCCTATCAGCAGTAGTGAACACACAAACACGGTTACTGATTTCAATCCAACTGCACCCGGGAACCCTTTTCATCCCCCTCTCTCTCATAGCTTGTCTCACCATGGATACATCTTCCCATTTCCCAGCTGCAGAATGTGCATTCGACAGCATTATGTAAGAAGAAACATCTCTGGGGTCCAAAGTTAGAATCTTTCTGGCCGCAATCTCACCCAATTTCACGTTGTTATGAATTTGGCAGCCTCCAAGAAGTGCTTTCCAGAACCCAATTCCTAAATCATCAAAAGGCAAATCATTTATAAACCTTTTGGCATCTTCGAAAAGCCCGAATCGTGATAGCGAATCAATCATACAAGCGTAATGCTCTGGCTTTAACAACCTAGGGTCCTTATACCTCGCCTCGTTGAAATACGAATAACCCTCATGCACAAGACCAATATGGTTACAAGCCATTAGCACACCAAGGAGAGTCACACTATTAGGTTTAATTCCTGTATTTTTCATATCTCGAAACAAATCCAGGGCTTCTTTTCCTCGTCCATTTTGCGCAAACCCACATATCAAAGCATTCCAAGAGACTATACTTCTTTCCAAAACTCTATCAAATATCAATAAACTATCATCTAAATTCCCACATTTTGAGTAAAAACTAATAAGAGAATTGCAAACAAAAACATCGAGGTTACTACCCAAAAACTTAATTGCGGTGGCATGAAAACTCCTCCCCATCCCGAGCGCAGCTATATTAGCAACCGAACTAATAACACAGGAAAAAGTACACTGATTCGGAAAATACCCTTGCCTCAACATCCGGATGAAAAGATCCGCTGCCTCTTCATTACGACCTATTTGCCCCAACCCACCAATCACCGCATTCCAGGTCACCACATTCCTCTCGGGCATCTTTCCAAACAGCTCAAAAGCTTCATCAAAACGGTCTTTTTTCAAGTACCCGCAAATCAAAGTGGTGTAAGAAACTACGTTCGGTCGGTACGTCTCTTCCAAGGCCCTATGAGCCTCTTCGATGGTGCCTAATTTAGAGTACAGATTAAGAATCACACTACCCACATAGACATTAGAACAAAGTCCGATCTTTCTTGTGACAGAGTGGAGTTGTTTGCCTAAACTGAGGTCTTTCAGGGAAGTGGCCGAGGGGAATACGGTTCCGAAAGTGAATTGATTCGGCATTCTATTCATCCGCAGCATATTTTTAAAGAGAGTGAGAGATTCTTCATTTTTGCCTTGTTTAGCTAGGTGGGTTATTGTTTTGGTTGCTGATACTAGGTCCCACTCAGGCATTTTGTCGAACAGGTCCTGTGCATTTGACGGGTTTGATTTAGGGGGCTACTGCTGTGGTACTGAACAATGATTGTGAACATTTTGGGTTTGAATTTGATGTGTTTGAGCAAAAGAGTGAGCTTGTCTGTGAGGGGGGTAGCAGATGATTTTAGAGAGACAGAATTTAGATTTCATGGGCTGAGTGTAGGGATTAATATATGTACGTATGTATTTTGATACGGGGCATACCTTAAAAAACGAAAGGAAGATTAATGACTGAATTCTCAATATTTGAATTTTTGTGGGTTACGAAATTATAGAAATTTATTACTGGGTGGATTTGAATATTAAAATTTTAAATTAATATGATTAAAAATATTCCTTATATGAATAAGAAAAAAGTCTGTACTAAAATAAATATTCTTTACAACAACAAAATAATTTTAGATCTTACGTCCTCTACAATAATTTATGAATAGAGGAAAATGGTTTTTTATTTGTCAAAAATGTTGCATCCATTGTGAGGAGTTTGGTAATTGTGTAACAAAGTGGATAGAAGAGGAGTGACTGAGTAATTGATAAAACGAACACAAAAGTTGTAAATTGATATTTGCGAGGAATAAAAAAAATTATTTTATAAATTTGGGAACCCAAAATTTGATGCGTGTCTAAAATCAACTTTATGGAAGATTTATCTAAATTATGAAAAAAAAATATTAATGTAATGTGAATATAGATGTTAACAGGTTGAATCCGAATCAAAACCAAATAAACCGATTCAAATTGAAACGATATACCTCTCACATCCGAAACAAACAAAACCAAAATTATTTCTAAGCCACTTAAAGTCAATTGAACCAAAACAAATCAGAGCATACTCAACCCAAATGCATAAATTGAACCAAAAATTGACATGACCAATCATGCTTGATTCTTCTATCAAAGTGTTCATTTCCTCCCTCCCTCCATAAAATTTTTTTAACACTTCTATTTTTAGATATGTAATAATAATTACTAAAATTAAAGACATTACTATTATTACTCATTCATATTTATAAATGCTATGAAGAAGAAAAAAGTTGTAGAGGTAATTTGGTAATTCATATTTAAATTCAAGTTTGAAAATTTTACCTATTAACTTTTGACTAAAACCAATATACGATGGATAAACCGAACATATTATCTGTAAACAGAAGGATTAATTTTTTAAAACATGTAGAAAGAATTAAACAAAATAAATTATTTAAATTATTAGTGTGAGTATTGAACCGCAATATTTGATGCTTTAAAGAGACTAGAGAGAGAAATAGTATACGGTTAGCTCCTCTACCGCGCCTACCGCCCTAGAGAGTGCGTCAAACTCAATCGCCGATGTCGAACGCCGCCGCAGCCATCTCTCTCAATCTCTCCCAAACCCTCTCTCGCTCCCTTCCTTTCTCTCCCCTACCGAACTGTCTCCGATCAAACACCTTTACTCTCCGAACCAACCACCATTTAAGTATCTCCGCTTCTTCTTCTTCTTCTTCTGTAGATGTGTCATTGTAAGAGTTTGGAGTTTGTTGCTCACTGGCCATGTGGAGAGAGAGAGAGAGATAGAGAGAGAGGGTGGTAAGAATGGGATATTGTGTAGCGTAGTAGTGATGAGTTGGCTATATATGGACACTTTGGAGAGAGAGAGATTGGAATACATTATTTTAAACATGTTTAAAAAATAAAACTATATTTTTTTTCCCGAAAAATTATATTTTTATTCCTCCAAGTACTTATATATATATAAAATTAAGGAAGCCCTAATTTTGTAATGCATAATATAGTTTTTTTATTTGAAAACCAGGGAACTAAAAGAAATAGATTTTGCTTTTTTCGTTATGACGTGTCATGTCATATTTGAATTGGGTACAATTATTGTAACACCCTTAAATCAATTCTAAATAAATATACAATTAAAATAATTTTCATAAAATTCTGAAAAAAATTTCTCAAAATTTTGCAAAAAGTAATTTAATTCTATATTTATTTAGAACTGATTTGAGTGTGTTACAAGCATGATTCGAAATACCGGCCATTACTATCATAAGGGTTTTTAACATCACCACTATTTTTACGCATGCCCATATAGTGTGGAATCCTCATCTGTACACATGATCATTATTTGTCGTATCGATCCACATTGACCACTTACTGCTATAATTGGCCGTTTCGAAAAAAAATAAAAAGAATAGATTTGTATAAATCAGTTATTGTTACGCTACAATTTTTACACCCAAAAAGTTATGATATCTCTATCATTACCATTATAACAACTGTAACTATTATTAAAACGTTCACGTCATCTGTGGTTATATATAAGTAAGCCGTACAAATTTTTTTTTCTAACTTTTTATGAAATTTCATAATGTGGAAAATCGACATATTATATCGGTCATCGTTATAATACAAGCCTTACATCCAAAAAAAATTTGAAATTGATTAACTTATTATATAGTATGCAGTATTTATTTATTTATTTTTTTTTGAAAATAATATTTTTATCTTTTTTTTGGCAATGATCGATTCCTAGTTGTCCGTGGAACGAATGAGCAAACCTTTTTCTCTGTAATAAACTATATTATTATGTGAAAATATTTTACACATTTTTTCAATATGTATAACATAAAATTGAAATCAATGGAAGATCTATTTATTAAGTTATTACAAAAGAAAGCTAGATGATTATTTAAACCACAAACCACTATGAATGCATTAAGTTATTACACAGTCGTATCATTGCAAGGAAAATATGCATGTTTTTTTTTTAAACTTTCTCATACACATAATAAACGTACGGAATTTATTGATTAGGATCGATTTCCGCTCCGATTATATTTGATATGAAAATAGCATAAATTAATAAAAAAAATAGCATAAATTAATCAAGGTAAACCCTAACCATTTTATTTATGACTGTAATATCTGTGAAGTTATTTGTGCACGATGGAGGCGCAAACTACTAGGGCAACCCATTTGCGCAATGACCAATTCATGAATTAATGTCGCTATTTATTGAAATTAATTAAATGACCTAGAATTATTAAAAATACACACACGCACGCTTATAAAAAAATAATATATATATGTGCGCATGTGCAGTGGTGTTTTAATTGTGCCCTCTTGATATTAATTATTGGACCGAATTAATAATTAAAATAATTTATCATGTGCATAAATTACTTTTAATAACATTATAGATTTCCGAAGCAGAAAATTTTACATAACAAAATAAAGTGGTATTCGTTTTTATTTCTATATTGAATAGAAGGGGCAAGATTAAAATTTAGAATGTGTAATAATAATATTTCATGATTGTGTTCTCAGAGTTGAAATATCTACAATGCTATTAGGAGTAATTCACACACATGCTAATTTATTTTAATTACAAAATTCAGACTAAGAGGCATAGAAGGAGTCATAATTAAAAAGGAGCAGAGGATCCGTATCCTGCAACAGCACATTTCCTTCAGTATTAGTCAATAAAATAATTCTGGAGGATAAATATTGATATTTGAACAAGAAAAAACTTAAGGGAATGATAGCATAATCACATTATCTTATCCTTAAAAATCCACCTGTTGGAGAAATGATGCTCATGCCAAAAAAAAATTTATCCAATTTTCTTATCCGCTTACATTACAAAAAAAATATTCGAATATGATTAGTTTTAGTTATATTGCATTAATAACTGTAACTAAGATTCACTTGTCATATCAGCGAGTAAGACAATCGAGTAAAAATTTTGGGTAGGCTTAGCATTGCTCCACCTATTAAGAGCAATAAAAACTAGACTTTTTATATGAGAAAAATTGGATAGATACAGCTTGAAATTTCTATTTATTAGATTAAAAGCCAACCTAAAAGTTAAACATTCAAATATTTATCATTCTTTAAGTTAAAAAAAAAAATTAGATTAAAACCTATAATCAAACAAGACCATAATCGATAAATTCTATGTTGCAATAAGTTCGATCAATCAATCTGAAATGATTGTCAACAACAAAAAAACAAGGTGTATGCAGGCTTAGTTTGAGAATGTTGATGTTTTTTAAAATGTGTTTTTGAAAATCGATTCTAAAAATGGTTACAATTTTTGGACCAGTTTGGGATTGCCTGTTGCTATCTATATCTACTTTTTTTTTTTTCTTGGAAATTGTAACTGGTGCTATTTGGTAAACTCTAAAGCACATGTTTTTAATAATATACTTCTGTTTTATTAAAGGTACTTTTGAAAGTAGTCTTAGGCATGTTTCTATTTTTGTTTTTTCTTTCATTAATTACCGTTATAACATCGACTATATTTATTACATTTCTCATACGTACCTACTCTTATCTTTTTACAATAAAAATGTCACTTTACCAAATACTACATTACTTATCAAAGTAATTTTTAAATTTTATCTATCAAATATTAGGAATATATCCGTTTTTAAAATCAACTTTCAAAAACAGTTTTAAAAA
>MKEJ01063105.1:0-17081 GCA_001753735.1 Embelia ribes
GTGTTTTAGGCTATAATGTAAAATATACTTGTATGCTGAAAATTATTCAATTATATATATGTATTTGAGGTATGAATCGAATTAAAATAATGTATGTATTAATTGGAAATTTCATGAATTAAAGAGTATATATTTATGTGTGAAATTGAAATAAAATGGTGATTAAATTATATACATTCTTATATATATATATATATATATATATTCGGAATATATATTAATATACATAAAATAAAATTATAACATTTATAATTAATTCGGAAATTATTTAAGAAAAGATTTGTATGAATATACTTATTATATAATTTAGAAAGTAATATATATAAATAAATACATATATATATATATATGTATATGTATATATATATATATAATTATTGGAAATATGTATATAAATGCATATTTGAGCCATTTAATAATTATAAGAATGAATATTTTTATTTAAGAATTTATATATATATATATATATATATATATAAATGTTCTTCGATTTTTAAGTTGTGTATAAAAATAAAATATAAAAAGTTGCTTAGGTGTAACTGCTACGAGAATGTGAAAGAGTTGTGCTTTTCTCAAAGTTTTTGAATTGTATCATATTATGATAAAATTATTTGCAGGGTACTAAAATGGGTTGATGGGTACTACAATGGGGATATAAAGACTAGAAAAACAGTTCAAGCTAACGAATTTAGTATCGACGAATTTGGATTACAAAGGAGTGATCAATTGAGAGAGCTGTATAATTCTCTCGCTACCGAAGGTAGCAACCAACAAGCTAAAAGGCCTTCGGCCTCATTGTCACCCGAAGATCTAACCGATAACGAGTGGTACTACTTGGTCTGCATGTCATTTGTATTCAACCTTGGCCAAGGGTAATTATTTTCTTTCAATCTTCACTAATTTTGAAATGTCAATCAAGTACAATTCACAACTATTTTTTTTATACATTTGGGTATTTATTGGTTTCTTGTAATTATAAATGCTTCAGTTTTCATCTGGAGTCGTACACGAGAAAAATAATGCTACGAGTCGTACATATCGTTCTCGTATGGTTATATTATGCTGTTCGAACCATTGCTGTGTTCATAAATTTCCAACTCATACTAGGACCACATCTGCAATGCTAGTGTTAACTTTCTGCAAGGATAAATGTTGGGTATGAAACTAAATTTTGTTTTATTACAAAATATAACTCATATATGTAAATTCAAAATGTTTCACATATCACTTGATTAGCAACTTTTTTTCTTATTACCTATCCGAGTCAAGAAGATGGAACCAAGGGCTCGTGTGCTCGTGTACTAATCAACTCGTTACTCGTTCCCGTGTACTCTTTTTTTTTATTTATACATAAATAAAGCCTTAGCCGGTGGCCAACCTATATGGCTATGCAATGCTCCTCAAACGGATAGCAAACTGTTCTGTCGCTCTCTGCTCGCAAAAGTAATTTTCCCGATTCAGCGTAAATTTGATTTGATGTGATAAACCTTGACATTCCATACATTATACATGCTCAAACTAATTATTTTTTTTCTTTTTTAAAAATTTTATTCAGAGTGCGTCTATCCAGGTATTTTTTTTTTTTTCTCATTTTCTTTGTTTTCTCCTTCGATCATTTTGATTTAATGCTCTATCACCTCTATGAAACATTCGTAACGTATCGAATTTGCTCTTAACTTTTTGTGTTTATGTGACTTGCAGACTCTGGTGTGCTTTCCATTTTTGGGAGGTGTTGTCGAGCTAGGCGTCACCGAGAGGGTATCTTATTATTCTAAACAATCTATTTTCAGCTCATTTCGTAATGATCAACTTTTTCTAAAGAAAAATTGTTTTGTGGGGGTTTTAGGTGCTTGAAGATCGAACTCTCATTCAACGTGTACAAACTTTTTTCTTGATATCTACGGCTGCCTTGGGAAATGCAACGCTCGGCGAAAACCTCGTTCAACCCGATTTTAATGCCTTAGCAGTTGAAGAAGCGAACATTTATTATCAAACCGAGGATTCATTAATGATAGATGGCTTAGACGTGGGAGGTTCCGATCAAATACAAAGCTTCCTCCTTGGGGACGATGATGGAACAAATGATTTTCATGATTCGATGAGTACGAGTGACTGCATATCTCAAAACTTGATAGATACCGAAAACCTTAGCTCTATTCAGAATGTAGAAAAAGAAATTGAAATTAGCCCTATTCTAGCCGATGAGGTACATTACCAAAGTGTTGTTTCGACCCTCCTAAAGACCTCCGACAAATTGATTGTAGGACCGTGCTCTCGAGAATGGGACAAGGGGTCGAGTTTTATGAGATGGAATAAAGGAACATTTGTAGGTATTGAGATGGTTCAAAGTGGAGCTTCTCAAAAGTTGTTAAAGAAAGTGCTTTTTGAAGTTGCTCGAATGCACATGCTCGAGCATGAAGAAGATATTAATGAAAGAAAAGACGGAATTTATAGACAAGAAATAAACGAGAACGATTCAAATCACGTATTGGCAGAGAGGAGGAGAAGAGAAAGAATAAGTGAGAGGTTTTCAGTTCTTGAATCATTAGTTCCTTCAACTACCAAGGTATCAATTATAATCTTAAAATTTCAAAACTACAATTTTCAAAATCTAGTTTTTATTAAAAACTCTTGAATTGTTTTGAGCAGGTTGATAAAGTGTCCATACTCGACAATACAATCGGATATATAAGAGAGCTCGAGAGACGAGTTGAAGATTTAGATTCCAGCAAAGTTACAGATATAGAAACAAGATCAGGAAGGAGATCTCAAGATGGAGGAGGCATGACGTGCGATAGTTACGACCATAGTAGTAAAAATGATCGTAAGCGAAAAAAGCCTTTAAACAACCGAAGAAAATCTTGCGATATTGGTGAATTAGAGGTCGAAAAACCACACAAAGATGTGAATGTTAGTGTGATTGAGAAAGATGTTTTGATTGAGATCAAATGTCCGTGGAGGGAGTGCTTGCTGCTGGAGATAATCGACGAAATTAGCCGGCTTCAATTGGATTCTCACTCGGTTCTGTCAAAAAATACAGATGGGACGCTCTCAGTGACCATACAATCTAAGGTATGAACTGATCCACAAACCATGTTTTCCACCACGGTTCTAGTTCTCGAATCAGAAACTGTTTTCAAAAGCATTTGTCAATCTCACTCTGATTCTTAAATTGCAGTTCATGGGTTCTGCAGTACCAGCAAGAAGAAACATAAAGCGAGCAATTCGGAGAGTTATTACGAAGTATTGAGAGATCATTCTATCACAAAGCCGATTCATATTGACGATTAACAAGCAATTTTAGTTCCTCAAATTGTTCAAAGTTAGCTTACTGAATAACATTGTATTAACTGTTTTTATCACTAGTCGAAATAATCTTTTACGGATATTAAATCCAAGTTGAGCTAGTCCTTCAAAGCGATCACCATTCCGAGTATGCGTTCTCATTCATATATGCTTCCTTCGTAGTTCGTACCATCTCCATCATAATACGAATCCATGAACTTGGGAAGCCTTTCAAAACCAATTTGTCAAACATGGTTCAACTCATTTCTTCCAACACAAAGGTCATGGACGAAGAAATGCACCAGTTTGAATTTTTTCAGTGTAGTCTCATAAACCATTACGAACTTTGACAAACACACACAAATTTTCTTGATAAAATTAACACTAACATTACTCATCAATTATCACTTACAAACTCTGCGCAAGTCACTACATATGCAACTTGTACACATTACGGCAAAACAAAAACTGAAACATAACACTCTTCCAATATCAAATTTAAATGCTTGTATTCAGTTCGAAGACAAAAATTTTGTGATAAAGACTACTAAATAGCTTCAAGTGTAGTACAAAAAATATGACCTAAACATTGCATGTTTTCAAGGGAAAACCCCTGAAACACCAATAATTAATGATTCACCAACATCTTGACGTATAACCAGATTACGCTACTCCCATTCAATTGTTGAAGGTGGCTTTGATGTTATATCTTGAACAACCCGGTTCACACCACGGACACTATTGCAGATTTTTCTAGCCACGTCATCAAGAAATTTATGCTCGAAGTTATACCTAAAAAAGTAATTCACAATCACAAAACAAATAAGTACATAAACTAATCACTTTCAAACACATTCAGTTTGTGAATATATAGTAAAAAAAAAAGGTATGAAATGCATAAAAATGTAGAAGCTTACCAGTCTGCAGTCATTCCATCTTGACTTGTAACGGCTCTAAGCGCAACAACATGGGAGTGAGTCCTTTGATCTCCTTGAACCCCAACCGATCTTATTGGCAGAAAGACGACAAAAGCTTGCCATATCG
This sequence comes from Embelia ribes, assembly GCA_001753735.1. Classification (NCBI taxonomy): domain Eukaryota; kingdom Viridiplantae; phylum Streptophyta; class Magnoliopsida; order Ericales; family Primulaceae; genus Embelia; species Embelia ribes. The sequence continues at coordinate 4,330 of MKEJ01063105.1, forward strand.
AGTCGTAGATACCAGCATCTTTGATCGATTGAATGAAGATCTCATCAGCCTAAGAAAGGAAAAGAAACCTGTTGAGAGAAAAGTTAATGGTATAAAAACAAAGAGCGACCTCTATGCGATTTGAGTGGCATGAAAAACTCTTCTTTTCGATGTCTTGTATATGTAAAAAGGTCCAATCCTTTCTTCCTTCCTTCAATGGGTTAGTGGTAGAAGTAGCCCAAACCGATTTGGGCCTCTTGCTTATAAACATGCCCTATTTTTAAAAAAAAATTCTTATAAACTGGCGCAATAGTTTAAGCGGGCTGATTTCACACTCATGTTGGAAGCTTAAAAACGAATTCTCAAAAACGAGTTCAAGCCAAGCTGAAGCTGGGTTGCTCGACCCGAGCTTGCACAGGCCGAAACTCGCTGCTAGGTTTGTAGCCGATTTGCTAATCTAATCTTTGTTCTTTTCAAATATTTCCAGTTTTTGTTTAACAAGAATGAAAGATTCTGATTTCTGAATCAAACCGTAGGAAAGGACATATTCAAGAAAAATGAAAGAAATAAGTGATAACATGATTGTACCTGGCGAAGTATCTCCAAAGCATTTCCTGCTGTGACGTCCCCCAAAACTCTGACTGCAAGTCCGGGTCCCGGGAAAGGGTGGCGCTTAAGGAAGGCCTGAGGTACCTCCAATATCTTTCCTAGTTCACGGACCTTCGAAAGAATACAGAAAAGTATAAATAGGGGGGAAAAAACTTGTCAACATACCCCAGATAAATTCAGTAAGATCCCATGAAGTGTCAAAAGGAATAAGAGGAAAAAGAAAACCTCATCTTTGAACAAGAGTTTTAGTGGCTCGATGAGCTTCAATTTCATATCCTTGGGAAGGCCACCAACATTGTGATGACTTTTTATAGTGTGAGAGTGGTTTCTTCCACTTCCTGGGGGAGGGCAAGATTCAATAACATCTGGGTATAGTGTTCCCTGAACCAAGTAGGCAGGTTTTCTCCCTATCTTGCGCTCCAAATCATGAGCAAAAGCATCGAAAACGCAAATGAACTCTTTCCCAATGATTTTTCTCTTCATCTCGGGGTCTTCCACGCCTTTCAATTTACAAAGGAACTGCTCGGTTGCATCAACACAGGTAACAGGTAGATGAAGATCCTTCTCAAAAGTTTCCATTACACGCTCTTGCTCCTTGTACCTACAAAGAAAGAATTATTGCAAATCAAAAGATGGAAATGCCCCACATTGTAAGTATTTTGAACATGCATTTGATAGGGTAAGTTACATTTTCTAGTCTCAATCTTTATATCCAGCAATCAAGTCCACTTTCCTATTTGTTCAATATGTTTGCTTTCTTGGTCCAAGTCTCGTGCGTAAGCATATATTATTGAGGTCTGCAAAAGTGAACTAGATGGATACAGCTTGATAAGTGAGCGGTCAAAGCAAGTTCTGGGGCCAAAGTAAGGCAACAAAGTGCAATTTACTCTATAGGTCTTAGCCTTAGGAAATGCTGTATTCACTTCCAATTCTTGTAATTTGCAGAGATTAACAGAAACGTCGATCATTCCCAGTCTTACAAAATGTGGTTTTTATTCCTAAGTCGTACCTCAATAAACCATTGTCAACAAAAATGCAGTGAAGCCTCTCTCCAATTGCTTTGTGAACGAGGGTGGCAGCAACAGTGGAGTCAACACCACCTGATAATGCGCATATGACGTGGTCATCAGACCCCACCACATCCTTTATAACCTTTATTTCTTCTTCAAGTACATCTTCCATTTTCCAGCCCGGAATTACTCCACAAACATCAAAAAGAAAGTATCGCAAAGTCTCCATCCCTTGTGGTGAATGTGTCACCTGGTATAAAAACCACGAGCAGATATCAAATATGAATATCAATATGCAGAATCCCATGGCACAACACAAAACCATAGGTACATGCAAACTAATTTCAATTAACATCCACTAACATTGATAGTGTGCACATAAAACAAAAGACAATTGAGCCAGGCCCAGATTGTCCCTGTTGTTTTAGTCGAATTTGTTATAGCTAAAAGTTGCAAGTCTAGTTCAAAAGGTAAATGAGACACATGAGACCAACCTCCAACATTAGGTGGGATGAATTCTGACAAACCAGACTAAAGATATGAGGTTAAACTAAACACTTAATATTTCGGGGCATCCACAAAAAAGATAGTAAAGAAGTGATCATCAAAAACAGCAGACATATTAAGCCACAATCATAATAGGCATACAATATATTGGTGTCGTATCATATTCTTATTATTAGTTATAAAATGGAGTATGAACCTAACAATACCGGTACTAAAGGTATGAACTTACATAACTGCACTGTTATTGATTAGTGCTACTCCTACTCTGGGGTGTACTACTATTTAGTACTAACAATCTAACAAAGTCCACATTTTATGCAGCTAAACATCAAAATAAAGGAACCTACAATCATTCTGGTATCTAAATCTTCCTTGTACGCACAGTGTTCACATTTTTGCAGCTAAAATCAGAATGAAGGGACCTGAAATAATATTTTGATATCTAAAAATATTCGATACACTCATCAAAAAACATAATCTAAAAGAACCAAGCTTCCAGGCTTCAAACCCAATTGAAACCCATCAAAGAAGCTACCGTCGAGAACAAATTAAACAGATGCACACTCCATGAATCATGTCACTTAAGAAAACAAACTAAAGAACCAAACTTTTAGATAAAAAGTAGATGTGAAGCCATGAAAAAATATTGCCTAAATAACCACACTTTTAGAAGTTTGTAGTATTAAAAAAAAAAGTACTAACATATAGTCTTTGTTTTAGTGAGGTGGTGCCTTTTTCTGTGTCTAGATTGAAGAACAAAGGAAGTAGCCGCAAATGCACATACCTTCACAAATATGACTTAACAACAAAAGAAACAACCTTTGGAAAGAACTAAAGGGGGAAAAAATGTTCAGTGCAAACACAAAAGGTAACCCATGAACTAAAGCTTACTGGAGAACAGAATAACTAAAGAACCAACCTTTTCAAATCATCGGCCCTGAGTTTTAACCAACAAAAATAAGAGAAAATATTTGATGAAATACGCAAGAGCATTGAGGAGCCAAACTTGAGCATTAAATAAGAAAACTAAAGCCGTTATGTTGTGAACAGGTGCAAACAATTAAGATAAATATGTATTGTGATTATATTAAATTGAACAGATTCTTATTTACCTCAAGATAATCTTGCATTTACCAAAGAAAAGCATGTTTTTGCGCATTCCTGAAACAGGAAAATATCTATAATTCAAAATATCCATGGCAATATCATGGGGCATGGGCTAGGGCCTCATATCTAGGCCTAGACGTAATAAAAAGCCCAAGCACAATGATGATTTTAATTGTTATTAGTTAATTATTAACTCTGTTCGGTTTTCTATTATTGCCTATAAATAACACCTTATGTTATTGTTTTTGGGTAGACTTGATTATATTCAAACCCTAAAAATTCTTTCAGTTTATTAATTTATCTTGGGTTTTTTATTATTATTATGCTGAGCTACATCAGTGGCCTTCCGCACCCAAAACCTTGCTCAACATCCGACAAAAGAATCATATTTTTACTTCCCGTACCACACAAATCTCCCACTCAAGAAAAGTCCATCTTTCGAGTATTACATACTCGACTTCTGTAAATTCATCTACTTCTTCTTCCAACGTAATGGATTTCTTTATTTCCAACCAAATCAAACAAGTATGCTTCACACAAAGTATATAAGAGTTCCACAACTTATTCTAAAAATTTATCATTTACTGGTTATGAGTAAAAATTTCTGTACTTTTATAACGACTTATAGCCTCAATTTCCTCATGATTACTGTTTAAAATATCTAACATAAAACGTCTCATTGATTGTAACCAATATACCAATTCAAATCTCTGAAGTTACTAATTCAAATCTCACACTTCCATTCACATCTTATTGCTATGTTCAAATAGGGTTCATCTCTCCACTACTACACCTTATGCTACTAGTGTTTTCCATACATATCTTTCAGGTTACCCGCAACAACTGCAGTCAACTTACCAATCCATACTTTATCCGACACTATTTATAGATTCACCATTTTCCTTCTAACTTTATCTTTCCTATACAATTTCTTAGCATTACCTCCTCCTAACAACTCATAGTCTTTCACAAATCCTAGGAGTTTTCACTGAGATCTTCTATGAAAGGATTGTATTCTTTATCCTAAAAGGGCAAAGGTAATTCGCATCACTGTTTTTGTCTACTACTACTTACACTCATACGATTAGAAATTATATATCAAGTCATCTTTTACTCATGTTTATAATATTATACATGATTTCTAATTGGTGTACACATGAATATTCATGTTCATACATACATAATGATTTTATACATCAATTAAATATATATTCACTCAAACATACTCATTAATTAAAAGTTAGGAAAAATTCATTAATTTATCTTTATCCCTTATGTAAGAAAAGAAACTAGCCTGACATAATTACGATAACTATGGCACAAGATTAATAATAACATAAACAAAAATAGAAACATACAGAGAAGATGTTTAATATTGATTGACAGCCAAACAAACAGAAAGAACTCACAAACTTTTATTAGAAAGATGAAGTATCCACAAATCATCCCTTAGCCTCCTCTCCAAAGGTAGAATAGAAAAACAATAGATAATGAACTAGGGTTACAAAAATCCTATTTGTCTCTACCAAATAGGAAAAGTAAAAAACACCCTTAATGAATTGTGTTTCTTCTTTAAACAACATTTAACAATAATTATTATAAAATTCCGCCGCTGTCTCGTGTATAAGGCACCTGAGTAGAAACAATTGGATCGATCTAAGTGCTCGATCTAGGTGTTTTTGGATCGATCAGTTTGGTAGTTTAGATCTATCCAAGTGCACTTGGATAGAATAGTTGGACAACTTTACTTATTGCTCATTTCTTCGACAATGCTCAATCGTATGATCTTCCACCACTCCAATATTGCGATAAAATCATCTTCTAATTATCTTGGATCTCAAAAATCTATGCATTCTTATTATTTCTCGAGAAACCCTTTAATTCTTCATTAAAAGCCGCAAATTTGTCACAGACAAATAAAAACCCGTAATACCGAAATATAACAAATTTTATATAATAATTGCAAGATAAATGACCTAAATGTGTAGTGATATACCCTGGTTTAAAGCACTTTTAATACTCAATTACACCCCATACCTATACATTAATAGTCCCTAGCGATGCAGTATGTCTCAAAGATATAACCACTTTAAAGCATACAACTCCAAAGGGAGCGGAAAACAAAAAGAAATAAAATTAAATGAAACGTCTCCAATTGATGACAAAAGGAAAATAAAAGAAAATAAACCTAATTCACTTTGATAGGAATCAAGAATGCATACAGCGTATACATTCAACCTTTAAACTTCTAGGTATTCTTAGTGGACGAATATAGTCTCTAGTAAAGGCTTATCAGGTAACACCTACAAACACCATAAATAGAGTTCCAAATATTTTCAATAAAGCACAATAAAATTATACTTTTAGTGAGTTATTCTAAGATCAAAACATATTAAACTAGTATACTATATATCCTAAATTTGAGTTGACACAACTTTAACTAGGTTCGAATTTTTTTACCAAATCACAATTACTAGAGAAAATTAAACTTAGCGAGGGCGAATTCTCAAATGAAATAGTAAGATTACATATGAACTCAATATATTTTCCATACTTAAATTATAATTAAACTTTTCACATTCCAAAACTTTAAGTCGATTGTCAATGCAGCGTCATTAGACTTAAATTGCACCCTATTTCTTTAGTAACACTCCATTACAACTTTTCGATGGTAATTTTTTTCCCTTTCCTTTTTTTTATCCAACCAATTTTCATCTTTTTATTCATAATTAAAATTTTCTTTTCCTACCTTTGTCAGGCCTTTTCACTTCTTCAACCAAGTTAGCCTTTTGTTTCCAATTTATATTTAGATAAGTGGAATTAGGTATCCACATCGTTTTATCAAAATATTCAAATTGTTTTCTTTCGAAGAAAAGCTTTCATATGATTTCAAATTATTTCAAATAGACATTAACCTTCATTAGTTTAACTTTCCGAACAATTTTTTTTAAGCGATAAAATAAGGGTAGCAAACTAGTCTTACATATTATCTCATACAACAACTCAAAATATTATAGCTTTTTCAAAAAGTACTGGAACTCAAATATACACACACGAGATTTTTCTTAACCACTCAACCTATTTTCTTATCAATTTATTACTACTTCTCCCATCAAAGTTATACTCTAATATGCCCAAAATACAATAATATGATGAGACAACACAAAGTAGAATAAAAAGTATAAAAAAAATGTAATTATTAAGGAGTGAGAGCATGTATCAAATTATAAGTGTGCACAAAAATGCTCAACACAACCTATTATTCCTTATTGTGCATCTTTCAAAATTGTTCTTGTCAAAACACAAACTATGTACCAAAACAGAACCCGCGATCAAAGTATCATATGGAATCAATCACAAAAACCATCGCGGCTCATAATCATCACACAAACATACATGAACAAAATAAATAAATATGCATGATCATGAACAGTAGAAAAGTTAGCCACTAAAGCCAACAAATAGGTTCTAGCCACAGAGGCTTAGACCACACACTTAATACAAATGGCTATAATTAGCCAATTACTCGAAATCCTACCATAATTAAAGAAAAACAAAGAAATCAAAAGAAGAAAAGAATAGTACTACTACAAACTACAGACTTGATAGACTAGACCAACTAGTTAAAACAAACAAAAGTAAATACTGAACTAGAGTTTTGATACAACACATATGAATGAATGAATCACTCTATACCTAAACTCACGAATCCTTTTCTCAACATGATGGACCAGGTCACTCGTAAGGCACATAGAGTTCGACATCTGCGTATTTCTATTGGTGTTATCACCGCCTCCTCATGTCAACCATCTCAGCCAAACATAACATCATACTGATCTCTAATAACTGGTCATCCCTTAACTCATAATGAGCCAAGGCCTCATGCTGATACTGTATCCAGCCACTGATATCGTCGATACATGCATGCATCTCTCTCATATCACTGTGCATCTTACGTACCATAGCTTGGTAGCCTTGCTGTGAATACTCCTCGCCCTCCTCTTCACCCGCAGGAGCAACCAGAGCAGCCCTTTCAGGTCTCAGTCTTTTTGCAATCGCTTGTCTTATATGGTCGTATCAATCATCCACGAATATCTCATAGGTACCCAAATATGATCTTCCAAGCTCACCCAAGCTTCTCCTATAATTTCTATAATAATACCCAAAACAGAAAATCCAAACATGTGTACATTCCTTGCCTTCACCACCAACTCCAAAATCATCACAAGTAGGATGTCAACTGGGGCCTTAATATCTAAAGCATACATCAGGCCTAAATGATGCAAATCCACCTCTATCTCATACATATATGGAATGATATTTATGCATATCGACTTTCCCACTGCGATGTGCTTTGGCATAAACCAACACAACTTCTTCTTTTTCTATTGCGGAGCCCCATGAAGCAATACCTTGTAATGCCCCGGAATTTCCACCCAATCGCAAGCACGTCATTGACTAGCATTCATAACATAAGATAAATCAAACATTTAAACAAGCCAAACTCATAAGCGAAATTATTGGAATTCAAACAACCAAACCAAATAATCTTTCAGCCTTATTATCATGCTTATGGCCATATAACTTTATTTCTGAATTGTCAACCAAATAAACATTGCCAAAGGTATACAAACGTCTAGAAAATAAAATGAAATACTGATAATAGAATAGATAACACTAGAGTGGGCTTCGGACCCTGTCTAGCCTTGGTTTCCTCTACCTCAAACTCCTGGTTTTGCTTGGCATTTTACCCAAAATAATAGTACAAAAGGCAACCAAACAAGTATGAGTCAGATATAAATTCAATTACAAAGAAATAGTAGAACGTAATAATATAACGAAATGAAGATAAACACCTCTATATGCCAGTCCTCTACAACAACACAAACAATGTAAAATCGACACAACATCCAACTCCAATATACATTTCCCGAGACACAACATTTAACTCGACCAATAAATTGGGATATAAAGTCCTCCCACTTGGGATACACATCTCCTTCTTCTACTTAGGTTGTGCGACCATCTCTTGGAGGTGGTAGTGGTGGTGCTCACAGGGAATTTTTAGTAGGGTCAAACATCTCAGGCTTATGCTTATGATTATGCTATGCCGCAGGGATCGAATGTGACTAGGCCGCCAGTAGTATGAGGTGTATTACCCTTCCTTTCTATTTGGGCGTATATGTTTTTTGACACAGGAGCCCCATGCTCATTCATATTTGCATATTTTGCTCATATGTTACAATTATGTATTGAAGAATTGAGTACTCCGATTTATGTTGATATTCTGGGGGAGAACATATTTCCTATTAGTAGTGTGTGCCGAAAGCGTGAGTTGATAATTGTTTATCATATTTTCAAATATGATTTATTGTGTTTGGTATGCTGGGTTTTGATATCATTATCAACATCGATTGGTTGTCGCACTTTCATGACGTCATTGATTATGAGCGGAGGCAGGTTTCGATGGAAATTGTATCCGATGTGGAGGTGTGTTATCAAGGGAAGCAATAGTCTTTTCTTCCTTATTCGTGTAAGGCTTAGGCTAGCTTGGCATGTATGTTAGCTAGTCTTCTTATTTAGAATGAAATGTTGTTAGAGTTGAATTATTTTCCTGTGGTTTGTGAGTTTCCAGATGTGTTCCCCAAGAATCTTAGTAGACTTACAATTAATCTCGTTCCCAGTACCAAACCTATTTATATGGATCCGTATCAATTAGCTCCAGCTGAGTTAGAGGAGTTACGTATTCAGATCGATTATCTTAACATTAGATCGAGTGGATCTCTGTAAGGTACTCCTGCGTTGTTTGTGCCGAAGAAAGATGGGACTATGCGGATGTATATAGATTACCGAAAGTTGAATCGTGTGACAGTAAAGAATAAATATCCTTTTCCTAGGATTGATGACTTGTTAATCAATTGCAGAATTCTTGTTTCTTTTAAAAAATTAATTTATGTTCCGGTTATCATTAGTTGCGTATTTGAAAAGATAATCTTCCGAAGATTGCTTTTTGTCTCATTATAGGCATTCCAAGTTTCTTATAAAGCCTTTTAGTTTGATGAAAACTCTGGATCTTTCATGAATTTGATGAACCATGTGTTTTAGCCGCATCTTCCTCGTTTTATTATCGTGTTCATTGATGACATTCTTGTCTATTCAACTACTGAAGAGGCACATCGAGAGCATTTGCATGTTATTCTTTCGACTCTTCGGGAACATAAGTTGTATGCTAAATTTTTGAAATGTGAATTCTGGTTGCGAGAGGTTCATTTTCTCGGTCATGTAGTGTTAGAAATTATGATGGTGGTTGATCCTTCTGAAGTCGATGTCGTGACTAAATGGGAACAACCGAATTCAAAATCTGTAGTTTATTGGGGCTTGCGAGATATTATCATCGGTTTGTGCAAGACTTTTTTGCATTTGGAGGCCCAATAACTTGACTTACCTATAAGGGGGTGAAGTTAGAGTGGAATTCCCAGTACGATAAGTCATTTCTTACTCTTAAGGCGTTATTGACTTCGGCTCCAATTCTGATCATTCTAGAGTAAGGTGTCGGTTATACTGTGTACTGTGACGCATCGAAGGAAGGGTTTAGTTGCTTATTGATACAACTTGGGAAGGTGGTCGAATATGTATCTCGACTATTAAAAGTACATCAATAAAACTATCTAACGTATGACCTAGAGCTTGCTGCCATAGTATTTGTTTTGAAGTATTGGCGACACTATATGTACGGTGAAAATTTTAAAGTCTTTTCTGTTGACAAATCACTTAAGTATGTGTTTACGTAGCATGATTTGAATATGTGACAACAGAAATGGATGAAGTACTTGGATCAATATAACATTAGTCTCGAGTATCATCCTGATAAGGCGAAGATTGAGGCTTAACATGTTGATGATGAGTCTGATGTCCACCATGTGCAAGTTTTCAGTGATCATGGTCTGGATCGGTGGACCATTTCTGATGACAGCGGATTGAGTTTTTAAGGTTGATTGTTTGCACCTATTTTGTTTCGGGATGAGGTTATTCACAAATCCATCACTCTCATTTGGCAGTTCATCCAGGTGGTACGAAGATGTTTAATGATGTTACGGGTCAATTCTGATGGCCCAGTATGAAGAAAGATAAGGCAGAGTTTGTGTCTCGTTGCCTTACGTGTCAGTAAGTCAAGGACGATCATAAATATTTCGGTAGGTTGTTGCATCCATTGCATATTGATTGGGCTATGAAATTGTATAAATTAAGTATATATAATAGAGCTTTTAAGTCATTTATATAGTGATTTAGCATATAGACCTAGTTATATTTTGGTATTAAGTATTTTCGTGTTGTGGAATATGATATCAAGTACTTTATTTGGACACTGGTTTGAGATTTAAAGCATCAAGAAACGAGTTTTATGAAGTTTTGAGAGAATGATTTAATTATCTATTCGTTGAAAGTGTTTGGGAAGCCAAAGATATGAAATTTTCTAAATTTTTGGGATGTTTTGGAAAATATTTTGGTATCCAATTTGGAATGTTTGGAAAGTTTGATGAATTATCTTTCTAACGGTTCAAACAGAGCTCAATTATGAGTTTCTACAACGAGTTATGATTTTTTTTGTTTAGGAGTACAGTGCTATTGACTAGTCAACAATGGGAGATCAAAGTGCAACATTTGATTTATATCATTATTTTTATTCCGAATCTTATTAGGAAATATCTTATTAAGGGTATTTTTGTAATCTTAATTAGTGTAGAGACATAAAAGATTTATTCTAACCTTAATTTTCTATCTAATTTTCATTATATTCTTTTCTATTGTTTTTTATGGAGACTTGTAGAGTGGAGATTCAATTTTTTAGTTAAAGTTTGTGAGTTTTTCTTTTATTATTTAGCTTGTTCATCTTTTATTATTGTTTTTACATATTATTAGTTATTTTATTTGCATAGTAGAAGTAGAATCATTAGTTTTCGTAGTTATATCGTTTATTATTGTTTTAAGTGTAGTTGATCATCATTATTATTAAGTTGTATCTTGTGATTATGGAATGCTATTCAATTATTTTTGTTTTCATTATTAATATGCTAGGCTATAACTCGTTTCTTACCTAGGGGATGAATATGATTTTACATATTCAAACTAACCCTAATTGATGAGTGTGTTTTTATAAACTTAATCTAAAATTTTAATTAATCTAAAATTTAGGGTTTTTAACCTATATGAGTACCTTAAAAATAGCCTAGTCATAATTATGATATCTGACAATCACCTGATGACACACTAGGCTAAAGTAAACTAGATTGATACACATTAGTAATTTTCCTGATTAATAATCTTTTGGAGCTCATTAATTAGATCAATTACAAAGAAGAAATTAAATCATTGGATTCCCTGTATAGGCAAGATTTTTAATTATATCATTAATTCATATGTATTGCATTGCTATTAGTTTAGTTTAATTTACTCGAAATCAAGTAGAAAAATCCAAGAAGTTTAGGAGTAGTTTAACTTAGTAAATTGCGTGGTTTAGATTGGAATTGTTAAAATTGAATTACGTATTAAATTGGTTTGAGTTATTTCCAGAATCAGTAGGAGTCTTTGAATTCAATACTTGGTACTTACCGAGATAAAACTATATTGTTCCCTAGTGCACTTGTTAAGTTATAAATTGATACGTTTAAGGGGTAGTCAAGTTTTTAAGACCAAGATTACATTGGGAAAGGTTACTTTAATGAGTGAAGATGCATTGCACATTTAAGGAGAAGTCAAGTGTACTTGTTAAGTTATAAATCTACTGTTGGATCGATCAGTTTGAGATTTTAGTAGATCGATCAGTTGATAAACTTTTCAACTTCTTTTCTTTACGCTTATTTTATCTCTTTTAATCACTTGCAAGTCTTCCAAGGACCCAAAATCGTCCCCTTAAGTATCGGAAATCTATGCATCTTCATTGTTGCATTAAATGCCTTATAAAACTTCCAGTTGAGCCTTTTATCTGTCTCAAATAAATTAAAACCAGTATTACCAAAATATAAGTTTTACACAATATATGCAAGATAAATAACTTAAATGTCCCGTATTATACTCTTATTTAACATAATTTTAAGGACTAATCATTTTCGAAGCATAAAAACATGAAAGACTAGATGTACATTCACAAGTTGAGCTGTCAACGCCAAACGATAAGCCACCTCGTCCATTGCCTCAAGAATGAGAAAAGGACTGATATAGCACAGTAAAAGTTTCTCATTCTTCCTTAATCGCATATTACCCTTTTTTAGAGAAATTTTCATAAATACATGCTCCCTCCGGATTGTTTCTAACTGTTGTTTGATCAATTGAACATTCTGAATTGTCTACTCCACCAACTCCGGATTCAACAACATACCATTGCCCACTTCCACCTAACAAATAGCATATTGACATGGTTTCGTATACAATACTTTTAACGGTGCCATTTCGATACTTACATGATAACTATTATTGTAAGCAAATTCAATCAAGCTTATATTATCTTCCCAACTTCAGCCAAAATCAAACATGCAAGCACGA
>MKEJ01063117.1:0-12315 GCA_001753735.1 Embelia ribes
AAAATTATATTTTTATGATTAAAAAAACTTAATCACCTTTACACCACAGTAAAGAGTGTTAGACAATCGTGATTCGAACTAATTGAACTGTGAAAATAGACAAAGGGCGGAGAAAGAAACAACAATGGACCAAAAATATATTTATTTTTTCCAGGTGAAATCTTGCTTTGGTATTATCTCACAACCTCAAAAAAAAAAAAAAAATCAGTCCTTTTTATATATAAATATTATATGAATTATATAACACATCAAAGCTTTACAATTAATGAGTCAAGCTCGACTCATTTAACTAACGAGCCTATAATATCATGCTTGCATGCGGCTGATTTTAGTAAATTAGCAGAGTTCGAGTCCAGCCCTTGGGCTATGAAATGGCTCTATGTATTTACACCGTGCCCCAGCTGGGCTACAAAAAACTTTAATTTGTGTTATTGATTTGAAGGCAATAAAAAAACTTTAATTTGTGTTATTGATTTGAAGGCAACGAAAAAAAGTAAAGCACTGATGAGAGGACCTTGTTACTTGAGATAGCTGGGTATTTCAAAAAAATTTCTTTCTTCAAAATGACAAGTTGAAATCAAATAATGTTTTGTGAAACAAAAGCTTCACTGGGTTATAAAGGGTTTGTTTGATTTAATTTTTAAATAAATAAATTTACTTATTTTTTATTAAAAGAATAGATGCCCTCAATTTAAAATTTTCATTTCATTCAAATTAAAATAATATATAAATTGATGTAAAAAAATGAGCAATTAAAAATTATTACCTTCTGAAGGAAAAAAAAAGTAGAAAAGTTTCCGGAAACTTGTAACCACAGTTGACAGTCCCATGTTACTATCGCAATTTGGCACTAGCAAACAATATAGGTGATGGCTTAGCTTGTCAGTCTCGTGCAGGAAGCATAATTTTGTCTCCCACATTCGCTATTTTTTCAATTAATCAAGGCCACTACTAAGTTATAAAACAAGCGACTTTCATAAAAATAAAAATAAAAATAGTCCAAGTGGCCTTTTAAATACAGCTTGCACTTACATACGAGTTACGAAAAAAGTTTAATTATAATTTACTAACCTTTTGAAGTTAATTTCAACAAGTGACATTTAAATCCTGGCATGCTATTATGAAAGAATTAATCATGACGTGTTTAAGATTGAGGTATATTCCGACGTGATCAATTTTATTTATTTATACTAAATTTGGGGGGAAAGTGACTCATAAATTCTACTATTTTTTCGTAACATTGATGATAAGCGATATGAAGAAATTAAACAAGCAACGTGTGAGAAGATGGGAGATCATACTTACTTATGCAATCTCTGCTTTTTTATCTTACGAAATTCATATGAACCGTCGAAGTATATTGAGATGCGAATAAAGTATTGATATATTATGCTCTTAATTCTTATTTTAGAAATTAATTATAAAATTCATAAAACTAATGCAAATTTGTTAGGAATAATTACGTTATGTAAATTTCACATCGGAGTGTTTGCGAAATTTCAATCCACGTAAAAGTTTAGTAGATCAAAAATTCTAATTTTGCTAAGTATTTATGTCAAAATACGAGTACGACAGAGCTTAGATAAAAAAAATGTGTTAATTTAATATGAAGAAAATTTTATTGGGTACGGAAAAAGAATCTCGAAATTTCTACTTTTCTAACTTAATAATAATAAAAATTTCAATAACTTTTTTGATAACTGGCTTGTGGAAAGCGAAAAGGCGAAGCAAAAGCGAAAAGGCAAAAGCATAAACACGCGCTTGGAGCGTGGCTGAGAGGGCGTGGGTTTAGATATATCCGACGCAATAATGTCTTTTTCCTAAAAATAACCGGACACGTCGCTCTCATCTCATGGAGCAAGTTGCAGCTGCTGAGCTGTGGATCTGCAACCACTTTTCGCCACGTGTACCTCCGTACCAAAGCCTTCCACGTGTCGAGCACTCGGTAGGGCCCTTTAGATATGAATATTTGCAAGTTGATTCGTTCGGGTCCACCTATGACTTCTTTTGTCTTTTTTTTTTCTTTGAGGGATTTGCTCTTAATATAAGATTTGATAATATTTTTTTTTTACAAAATTATTATATTTTGAGAAACACATCACTACACATATTGGTAATAATTAATTTAATTAAATAAATTAAGAGTACTAATGATAAATTATTTTCAAGTTGTAATAATTTGTTATTCAAATATAATAATATATATTTGGAGATTCCAATTGGCCCCACACCAATTTCACAACTATAATACTCAAATCATGAGTTCTTTGTACTTTTGGCATAAATTATAAATTTTTAAAATTAATAAATTTGTAAACTTTTATAGTTATATATTAATTTATTTTAAATTTTGGAACCCGAATATGACCTGTGCTTCCCAAATTTTAGTAATATTAGTTATTCGTCCAAATCTAACACCTGGGATTAGAAAAACATGTAAGTCATCATCGCTTTTATATGTGCTATATAATTTATGAAGCGTGCACTATAATTTTATTCCGATGCTTGTAATATAGTTTCAACTTGTTGCCTTTTCCCTTTAATTTAACTTTAAAAGTATATCTGTAATATCTTATCTATCTAGATCCAAAAATATAAGAGTACGATGCAAGTTGATCATCATTCTAGAATGTGGCTGTATTTTACTAAGTGATATGAGGGAACGAAATTAATTTAAGTTGGAATATTTACCCTTAGTTTTGTACAACGTGTTATTTTCCTCCAAGATTTATTAAGAATGTACTTAGGCATACAAATTCAAATGTAAATATTACTCGCAGGTTAATCAATGAGATCGTAAAAAGAATTAATATTTACATTTTAATGTAATGTTACCTTCTACTAAATATTTCCAAGTCAAAAAATATTAAAGGTATCACTGGTTGTGAAGGTAGCACAAGTTGAGACCACCCAAAACGGAAGAAAGTACATGGAAATTTTAAAACATTAATGTAATGTTGATGTGTCACAATTTAGTAGTTATTTAAAATTATCTTATATTTAATGTCTTCAAAATTACTTTCATAATTAATAAGTGCAAGATTTTGGTCATGTATTAAAAATGTGAGAGATTGAATATCATGGAAATTTACAGACAATGCTGAAACTTATATTATAAGATAGGCTAATGCCGTATTAACAAATAGATGAAGATTTTATACTTTTAAATATGTAAGATAATTTTATATATTATCTATCAAATTGTGTTTCATTAGATTTACAAGGATATTGATACAATCTTTTAAATAATATAATTTCACAAAAATCATATATGACAAATCATAAATAACAATATATAAAAAAATTTACATATTTATCCGCAAAAAATCTCAATCTCTAAAAAATAGTACTAAACTACAATATTAAGTCAGATTTGTTAGGACTGTAAGCCATCATTATAACTTTGGTCCTACACGTACCAATACTTGAAATTTTTATCATAACATTTCCACAAACGTAGCGAAACAAATTGAACGATGATGTTGCCCGCTCAACAATGACAAATGTAATAATCATTCAAAATTTTTATTTGATTTTCTTATTGTTAGTAAGAAAATTTTAATTCTAATTATTATTAATAAAATACAATTAAAAATTAATGACATTTAAAAATTAAATTTACAATATCAGCGATTAAATTTTTTGAAGTGAAATTATATAAAAAATAGTTGTCACTGAGTCAGCAAAAGGACGCTCAACTTGTCCTATCCTTACAAAATCACCACCACACTCACAAAACTACATAACATGCCATTATTGCTACGTGTCAATTCCGGGGAGCGAGTGGGAGTCGATAATGAGCTGCACGTCACACTAGGCTTACACGTGTCGATCTCCCGTGCTTCTTCCACTCGTAGTTGGGAGAAGGGTGCAATATTTTGAGTCATAAAAATAAGATTTTATAGCATAAAATTTTCGAATAATTTTATAAATTTATTTAAAAAATTATATTACTGCATTTAAAAATATTATATCACTGCGAGGCCGAAGATGTTCAGACACGTGGAGGGCCCATCCGGTTTCATCACCAGAGGCCGACACGTGTACTTCCCAAATTCCAATGAGGATTAATTACATTAATGGTGTCCATAGTTTTATCTGACGTTATATTTTGATCCCACAGTTTTGATTAAGACAATAATTGTCCACCACTTTTGAACTAGTTACCCAAGTGGTTTTTATGATGCGCCCGAAGCCATTTTAAATGCTAGAAATCATAGCAAGTGATAATGTGATGCATGCTAGATTGTCCAAGGCTGAAGTAAAATTTTGAGTGGAATGCCAGGTGTTACGGATCTATGTAAAAGATTTTTATTTTCTTTCGATAGCAGAGGTAAAGTGGAAAAGTTATTAAAAATTTCAAAATTTATGCTAATTACAACAAAAATTTGCAAGACCAAGGATCTGCAATTCCTTTTAACATCCCAAGTAATGTCTCTCTTTTTTTTTTTTGGGTTTTCATTTCGGGTATTAAAAAGAGAAAAATCTCTATTTTCTAAAACTTAGAGGTCATTACTATTGCACACGAAACTATAATACGATAAGGAGTTATAAGTAAAACGCTGGGGACCATTACTGTTATTAAACTCCCATTGACGACCATGGAGACGCCTGTTGCCTAGAAACGAGCTTATATAAACCACGTGGCCTCTCTACGCCCTCCACGTGTCACTCCCTCGTTCTCTTACGTTTCAACTTCGGAGGGCATTTCCGTCTTTTCACTCAGCCCGAATTAAATCCCTTCCTCCTCCCTCCCGTCTCTCTCCTATCTCTCTCTATCTCTCCGGAATCTCTCTCCCCATCTCTCTCACATGGCTGTGCTCTCATTTTCCGGGAAAATTAAATTCATATCCTAAATTATTGCCCGCGTAATTTTAAAAGGAGATTCTTGTTTTTTATTTTATTATTTTGCAAGTAAGCGTAATTCTGTGAAAATTATTGTAATTATGGCTGAAAATGAAGATAAAAGGCTACACAATTTCTTCTACGAAAACAAGAGAAAATTCGACGAATTGTGCGGAGAAGAAGAACACGGGGAAGAAATCGAGCTGAGCCTCGGGCTTTCGCTAAATGGCCGGTTTGGGATCGACCCGAACCGTCCCGATAACGCGCCCCTGGTCCGGTCTTCTTCCTTGTCGAATTTCAATTTCACTGCCGGCAGCTCCGCATTGGAGGCCACGTCAGCAGGGGCGGGGCTGGGGAGGACGTGGTCGATGCCGGCGGGAACGGAGGAGTGGCGGAGGAAGAAGGCGGCACAGTCGGTGCGGAGGATGGAGGCGAGGAGGAAGAGAGTGGAGAGAATGATGAGTGAGAAGATGAAAGGCGGGTTCAAAACGGCGAGGGATCACGTCGTCTCGGGGGTTGAGGAGAACGGGCGAATCGGGGAGCGACAGGTGCCGGTCGGGTCGCAAGGTAGCGGCTCGTCGGGGTTCTCTGAGACTGAGCCTCAACCCACAAATCATGGTCAGTTCTAATTTCATATTTGTTATCTTTTTTTTTTTTTTCGGTGGTAATTTTAGATATTGAACTCTTATGAATCTGCTTAGATCTGGTTAATTATGTTCTTTTAGTAGATAACAGCTTGTATTTTGAAAGTAGAAAAAAGTATATTAATTATATTGGAACGGACATATGAGTATGCTATAGCCCCTATAATTTGAAAATTTTGCCCAATATGGAGATATCTTACTTCTTCTTAATGTAACTTTTTCTTTTTTTTTCTTTTTTTTTTTTTATGTAGATTTTGTCCCTCTAAAAAATTTTCATGACTTTTATTGTTAAAAAATTTATATGACAGTTCAGATCCCTGGTCCCGCCCTGCCAACATAGTTCGATCATTTCTTAAAAGGCCATATATTGGTATGGCTGGGGCTACTTTTTTATTTTTGTGAATAATTTTTATGAGCTATCTTGAAGTAGGATTTATAATAAGTCTCTAAAAATATAAAATAGTTTAGCATTAATGATGAATAAGAGTATATACCAGTTCACATATTGAAAAGGATACAAATTTGGGCTTTGGGTTTGGATTATTTCTACTCAAGTATTTGTAAAAATGCCTCTCTAGTTTAAATCAATACTATATATTGCTCCTGAAATAAGAAACACCGTTGCAAATTGAACCCCATCCCAGCTGCTTGTCGTGTCTCACGAGTCCGTCACATGTCCAATACTAAAATAATTAATAATTGTAATTTCGAACTCACAATTCAGTATATGTTGACTAGGTAATGAATGATCTATCTATAATACATAATGATGTGATAAAGCAACTTTATTCCTATGAGTCAGCTTACAAGGTTTAATTCGTCATGATAGTAAATCAATTTCGTATTTTATTTTACGCCAGTGACAGATGTATATCATCTGAGGCAAGCAACGTAACCACTGTGGATTATCTCTTTGGAGTATTTGAACAGCTTGGCTTTGATCATAGCTTCAAAGTTGTCACTTGAAGCTCTAATAGCCAGTTGTTTGATTGGTAAATAATTACTTTTGGGTTGGGTTGTCTGTATTGGGACAAAAGAAAGAAAACTAAATCGTTATTCTTCAAAAAAAGAAAGTGCGATTTTTGGAGTTATCATGTGTCACTCATTTAAGAGACAAAATTTGTGCACTAAAGAGCCTTAGCCTTACTTTGTTAGCTCTAATCTTGTTTGATTAATTAGTACATGTGCTGATATGTATAGTACTTTACTTATTGACCCTATCGTGTATGCTGAAGTCCCCCCATCCCCGTCCCACGCGCGGAAAGAGAAAAGGGGAAAAAAACATGGAAATGGGCTAAATATTTAAGTGTTGACTAGTCAATCATGTAATAAGGTGAATGGTTTTGTAAGCCAGTTAAGCTTGTTTTACCCATCTAATGTACTCATTTGCGTTTTAGTAGTCCACCAATAAGTTGGTGGATCAGATCTGAGCTGGTATAAACAAACCTTGAAAAAGAAATAAAAGAAAATATCCTGGTTGGTGCACCCTAATTGAAATCCGCGGTGGAATGGGAAACTCGTGCTTCATCGCATATTAATTAGCTTTCGAATCTAAAATTAGATTTGCTGTTATAATTTGCAAGTTCTTTAGCGTCATTGTCGGGGTTTGCCTTATAGTATAGTCTTGTTCATCAATGCTTCAAAAGATGGCCTTTAATTATCAATAATTTTGCACTTGTAACTCTTAGTCTCTGTTTGGATATATATGGGGATTTGTGGATTTAAATCCCTAGGAATCTGGATTTGAATCTGCATTTGCAATGCACCTGGCCTTTTACGTCTTGAATTTCAAACATGTTTCCAAAATGGATTTAAAATTTACACATTGTAGCCATATCAAATCACAAGCTCATTGATATCATTAAATTTAAGTCGCCGAACCTGCGAAGGCTACATCTTGATATTTTATCCTAATAAATTTGAATCCACTTATTCAGATGCAGCTTACAGCCTTTTAGATGTAATTGAGGTCTAATTTTCATATTTTATGTCACGATGCAGTGGTAAACATGCCCGTCGAAGCTAGAAGCCCAGGGAGTGTCCAGTCTCTTCCCAATAAAGATGAGCAAAAGCAAACAGTCCCCGTTGGAGGTACAAAGATGGATAAACCAACAACAAAACCAAACAACCATGATGCGAAGGAGATGATGAAAAACATGATGGTGGACATGCCGTGTGTCTCCACCCGAGGTGTCGGCCCAAGCGGAAAGAGAATAGAAGGGTTCCTATATCGGTATGGGAAAGGAGAAGAGGTGAGAATAGTTTGTGTATGTCACGGAAGCTTTCTTTCTCCAGCCGAGTTCGTCAAGCACGCTGGGGGTGGTGACGTGTCGCAGCCCCTGAAGCATATAGTTGTCAACCCTTCTCCCCTTATGTAAGGAGGGGAAAGAAAAGAGAATGGTGAATGCTATTTGTTTCGGGTGATGAATTAAATCTAAAAACAAGAGATGTAAATTCTCTCTCTTTCCTAGTGTGGATTAACGTTTCTGATGTTCAATGAGACGTCATTTTTGGAACGTGAAATTGGGTTATATATGTGGTGGTGATGGTTTACCACTTAGTATTGGATTAGTTATCGGCAATTTCAAACTTAATCAAATTGCTTCTAATGTTAGTTTAGTCTTTCTTTTGCGTTTAGTTACTTTTTGTAGTCTCAAAAGAACTTCTTGATAGCTTTTAAATATTGTCAAAAGCTTCATGTGCTTTCAGAAACATTCAAATCACTTTGCACACTTCTTCTTTTTGGGTAAATTGAAAGGTTGTCACTTTCGTACAAGATCAACCTTTTACTGCAGCTACTGGAATCTTTCTCAACCAATCAATTTGCCACCGGGCACTCACGTGGCGCTGGCTGGGCACATCCACGTGTGAGTAGTAACTCGAACTGGCTGTAACCGGTTTTGGAGAAAAATATAGAAAAAAACATAAATCATAAGCTCTCTCCCTCCCAATCGCGCACCTTTTCCTCTCTGTCTCTTTGTTGCACTGCTGTCTCTCAGTCTCCATCGTGCGTGCCATCTCTTTGTTGCACCGCTGTCTCTCAGTCTCCATCGTGCGTGCCATCATGTGGTCTGTTGCGTCGGAACCTCTTTCTCTGTCTCCATCCTGATGTATAAACCCTCGTATTCACCGTCCAGCTAATAAGTTGAAGATCTCCTCCAATGTCTAATCATACAGATAAGTTGTGAGTGCCTTAAAATGATCAACCTAATCCATTTGCCAATTACTATTTCTGAATGTAATTTATAATCTGATTATGTGATTTGCCAACTAGGCTTTCTTTGTGAGATGGCTTGAGCAATTTATTAGTGGGTATTTGAAAAGGTTCCCCTTTTATTATCTAATAGTAAGGATTTATATGGAGTAGTGTGAATTAACTGATAATGTAAATGGTTGTGTAGTTTCATAGAACTGATTTTAGAGGCATTATTATATTTGTTCTTTTTTGTAGTGTAGAATGATTTGACAAATGGCTTTTACATAGAGCAAATCTGGTATTTTGTTAGAATTCGAAACGAAGTCATTTGGTTTTGATGATCTCGGTTTACAGGGGTTGGATTTTTGTTAATTATAAAGAAAATATAGGATTTATGGAAATCGAGGAAGAACAAATACTCCAAATTGGGCGATGTACGTAGATCGGAATTTCTACAGACTCAATTCCTCCTTTGACACTCCAAGACGTGCATCGAACACTCCCTTTGGCAAATCCAAAATGCCAATTAATCATTTTAATTTTGGAAACTCCAGGAATTCTCATTAAGCATGCCTTTGACTCGCTAGTGACATGCCAAGGATACAACCACAGTGAAGTTTATAATTTTCTTAACTTTGGAGGTCAATTAGAAGGTATGGAGGTAGTTGAAGGTTATATACTACATAACTAGAAATCAAATACAATAACATTAGAAAACTTTAACCATTTAGTTTATGATGTCTATTATGTGATTGTTGTTAGCTTATGTGCGTAAATCAAATAATTCTATATTTCTCATATTTTTATCTTTGATTGATTTAGATAGTGATGACTATCTGAACAAATTTATTCATTAACACATTATACAAAGTTACTTTTTTTATTTTCTGTCTTGTTAAATATTTTAATACCAAATCTTCAGCTATTAACCAAAGTATTGCTTGTTTTATTTTGTATCTATTTGTTAAATATAATTTTTCTAGTTTGTTTTGAAAGCTATATTATTTTAGTGAACATAAAATTATAATAAAAAATAAAAAGGTCGCATCTCCGCCGTATCCACACATCACATTTCTCAAAAGTTACCAAATCGGTGTTCGTATCAGTATTCTAATATGTGTTTGTGGCCAAATCCGTGGTTCTCATATGGAAATTAGTTTTGAGTGTCATCTGAAATTATTTATTTTGACTGAAATGGGAGGCAACTTATCATCAGGAAACATAAACTTGGGAGATAGCTCCAAGGGAGGCCTTATTTTCGACTCTCTCATAGACTCCACATTTGATAAATGTTGGGTTGTGTTTTTACCGTGCTTTTGTTGTGGCAGAATGCTCAGAAATATTCACAGTTACTTACAGAGGCCAAAACTTCCAGCTTTTTCACCGAGATGGGTCCCAAAATTACGTAATCGGTCCGTCTGTCTCCGTAATTATATATATGGTGCATCTTATATAATTCATCATATGAGATAGCGAATTATTTAAAAATTTTTAAGGAATTCGTCATATCTTACACAATTCGCCTGACGAATTGTATAAAAAATTATACTTATACAAGCCGCATTTGTGTTGAGCAAATAAAAAATTATACTTATACAAGCCGCATTCGTGTTGAGCAAAATGCTTTTTAAAGCCGCATTCATGTTGAGCAATTCGTCTAGCGAATTATATTAAAAATTAAAATATACGATATGACGAATTGCTTTAAATATTTTAAATAATTTGTCATCTCATATGACGAATTATATGAGATGCACCATATATGTAATCATGGAAACAGGAGAACCGATTACGTAATTTTGGAGCCCACCTATCCTATCCGGGAAAAAAACTCCCAAAGCTTCTGCGAAGTTGGTTCGAGTGAAGATCTGGCAAAGGGAGAGGAAGAGGTGAAACAAGGATTCCAAAAGATAACGCAGCTGATGCTACTCTTGTTATGGAAAAACCATCTCGTGTTTTAGAAACTTTGAAGTTCTTTAAAGCCCATTTTATCCGGTTGAATTGCATTATTTTTACTCGAACAAGGCATTTTTTCTGACCAACAGCATATTATTATTATTATTTACAATGTAAAAGTTAAATCATGGACTAATAGTCTTTCATTATTTGTAACGTATTGATGTACGCTTATTTGTAACGTGATTAAAGAATTAATCCTAGCATGCGTGTTTTATTATATGTGTTAATGTGTAATGATATCAGCATCAGAGATGGTAACCTCTTTTAAAAACAATATGAATGGTAAAATGCGAGTCTTAATATAGTATTTACCGTAGGATAGTAATACGTAGTGTGTGTGATTAGTAACATCAGTTTATACAACTCGTAAGTAACTCTTTATATGATATCAACACGAAAATACTTAAAAAGTGATCCTAAATAAAGTAATAAAAAATTGAAATTTTTTGTTGCAAAATATAGTAACCCTAACTTATACTTCTGATAATTTATTTGCCTGACTAATAATCCTTGCAAGAGAAATTTGAGAAAATAATAATTTCAACCTGAAGTTGGCCATAAAATGTTTTATCAAAGACGAGGCTAGTAATTATAACATGCGTGCCTATATAGTAACCCAAACACTTTAATCTACAAGTCTTAATCTAATAACGTTAACGGTCATATGGTAGCACATAAGAAAGTGCTCAAGGTTGTACTCTGAGTCCTAATCTAGTAACCTTGAGACTTGTACTGTATAGAGAATACGAGATAGTATCGCTAGTTTAGACAATTCGTAAACAAACATTTAGATGTAGTAACACAAAAATGGCAAGGGTACATGGCAGCAATAAAAGACGTTGACTTAGATGTTTTAATTCAGGTACGGCAAAGACAAAAGTAACCTTCAAATGATTAGCAAGCCTAACCGATATCGTAGTAAATTGTACAGTCTGTTATAGTAACCCAATTTAAATTACTTGTATGTAAAATGTTATACGATACTTAGAAGAAAATATTGTAAAAAGTGAGATAAGAATAATTAAGATAAACATATTTCTTGCCCCGACATGGATGTTTTAAAAATAAAATGAATGGTAAATTGAATTTTTTAATATAGTAACCAAATTTATGAAAATAGTAACACTTTGTTTATGTGATAGTGACCCGATTAATACAACTTGCATAACAAGTAATTTATCCGAGATAAAGATACTGTAACATGTGAGATAAATATTGAATTGAATGTAGTTACCCTAGCATGGGTGTTTTAAATAAATCAATTACAATCGTAAGGTCTTTAAGTAGTGACCCAAAAATTTATTAATGTAACCCTAAATGTCCATTATAGTAACCCATGTTAAAAAACTTCAAAGTAACTGTCACGCCCCAATTTTCCTAGAACATCCAAAACACGCCCCTGACCCGCTAGAAATACTGGATGGTAAGTGCATTCCCTTTTTAAGTAATGCATCAAGAAATAAATGAGGCTAAACAACAAAATAACCATACACAAAAGAATACACATCTGCACAGATCATCCCCAGTGGTGCGACTCACTAGTCTCAACATTTGTAAAATATGTATATGGAAAAATGGTGCGTACGAGTTAATCTCCAAAATACACAGCTACATGTGATGCTGTGTAATATCCGCATGTGTGATATCTGTCACTATATGGTAATAAATATG
>MKEJ01063118.1:0-11136 GCA_001753735.1 Embelia ribes
CTATAGAGGAGGCATTTTAACATATGTCAAGAGGTACCGGGGGTAAAAGTATTGAGACTTATGCCTCCGCCATCCAAAAATAATTTAGAAGAATGGTTCCTCCAAGCTTTAGGGGCGATCCTGACCCAATGGTGGCTGAACATTGGATTGAAGAGATAGAGCACATCTTTGATGCACTTCAAATGGTAGATGATGACCTTCATATGGTGGTGGCACCATTTTATTTATGTGGCAAGGTTGTGGCTTGGTGGAAGGGCAAGGTGATGGTTTATGGACAGAATAATCTTACGTGGAGTGATTTCCGTGATCCCTTTATGGATACTTTCTTTCCCGATACTCTTCGGGAAGGGAAAAGAACCGATTTTCTCAATCTTGTTCAAAAGAACATGTCAGTACTTAAGTATCAGATGAAGTTTACCCAACTTTCTCGTTATACGCCGGAGCTTGTTGTTACTAAGAAGTTCTAGTGTCATAAATTTGTTGGGGGTTTACACCCATCTATTAGATTTTCGTGGCTTTGGGACTTTATAAAACCTATATGGATTGTGTTAATGCTGCTAAGGAGTGTGAAATTAGCGTGTTGATAAGACAACATATTACAAAGGCTCGCCCTGATTTTGGACCTCCTAGGTCTTCCAACCAACACTCAAGTGTGGCTTCAGTTCGTGATTCGGGAAATCGTGTTGGTAATCATGATCGTGTTGGAGGTGATTTGAGTGGGGGTGGTTCAAATATTAGAGTTGGGGGTGGTAATAAAAGAGGTCATGTGAGGCCTTTTCTACTTTTTCTCGTAGGCAAGCTCCATCCGCTATCTCTGTTTCTTAGGGCTTGACTGTTCAGGGCCCGGTATGTTTCAATTGTGGCCAATAGGGTTAACTATCTCCTGAGTGTCCTTGGCCTATAATGTGTCTTTTTTGTGGAACTAAAGGACATATTGAGTCTTTGTGTCTGCAAGCTTTTTGTTGCTGTTGTGGTAATAAGGGTCACATGCGGAATTGGTGTCCCGAGAGTTTTGTTGCTCCTGGTAGCTCCTATGGACTTACTCAATTTTTGGCTCCTTCAGTAGTGGGTTCTTGGCTACCATATGTAACATCCACTCCCTCTTTCCATCAGGGTGCGGGGACTTCCCAAGCTAGATATCAGGGTGCTAGTTTTTCTCGACGTGGTTATTCGGGGAATGTTAACCGTGGTGGTTATCAGCAGGGTCAGATGCCACTGACACACGCCTATGCCATGCCAGAGGCTCCAGATGTAGTTGAGCCCTCCGTTGTGCGAGGTATTATTCTCTTTCTGTCCAATTGGACGGATGTCCTATTTGATACTAGTACATCTAAATCTTTCATTGCATACCAATTTGCATCCATACTAGAATTTCCTTTTGAATATCTAGATGATCCTATCTTTGTAGATACTCCTGGCATGTTTATGTTTTGTATTGATTGAGTTGATCATGTTGATCATATATTTGTGTTCAATTTTTTGATATTTGAAATGCTTGGTATAGATGTGATTACATGCCACAACCTAAATCCCATATGACCCGGAAGCACAAACTTGATCCTTTTTTTTTAAATAAAAGGAAACGAAAAATATAGGTTTTTAAAGAAAGAAAATAAAATGAGATTCACTTCTACAATACTTCTTTCACTTCTCATCTCATTCTACATCATTGCCTAACATCAAAGTACGCAAAATAAATCTATACTATAGCTTACATACATCCTTTATATTGAAACGAGATAAATATAACATAGCTTGCATACAACCTTTATATGATCATAGAAGTAAACACCATGTTTACAACTTCTATAAACTATATGGTTGATCAAATTCTCATATACATAACCCACGAGTCTACATAGAACATATTACACTGTTGTTTTAGACCGAACAATCTCAAGGGCTACAGCAAAGTGTAATACAAAAATACAACTTCAAACTTCAAATAAATACAACATAAATTTCAACTTCTCATTTGTCAGAAATGTCACTTTGGTTCAAAACATGAATAACGTCACTTCAATAAATTAATGTCAATATATATGATCATGTAATTCAATCAACTTCTAATCATGCTTCATTATTCGTATAAACAAATTTAAACAACTAATCATTCATCTCTAATTCACTTTATAAAACATGTTTCATTCTTTATATAAACGAGTTTAAACAACTACAATTGATCTCTAATTCACTTCAAGCTATCATGCCCTAACTTCATAAAATTTACACGTAAGATATACGCATAAACTCATACATATATTATTATTTTGAAGCCTACTCGTACCAATAACCGCTTTGGAATAATTCCGAGAGCTAATCTTCAAAAATCTCCAAATCTCCTTCTTCTTCAACCCTAGGTTAGATCTATCCATCGAACCCGAATCCACTCAAACCTACAAATAAAAATGATCTACTCAACACGAGGATAAAAAATATCAACTTTAATTTGACGTACGAACTAAGCATGAAAATCAAGGTATGATAAATGAACAAGACAAGGTTATTAACTTACTTCCAAATGATTTATATGCTTTAGGGATAAAAAATCTACACTTAGAAATCACTTCCGACATCGGGAGCTAGATGAAATCATGAGCTAAAGAATAAGCTTCCTATTCACCTTTATCCCTATCTCTCTCTTGGATTTTTCGGAATTGGGAAAATGAGAAAGGAAAAGAGGTGACATGTAGTCATAAAGTACTTTTTCACACATTGATGCGTCCAATACTACATCCGACGAATTTGAGCCGACTGTCCGACCGTGGTCCGTTGACGGACATCTAGTCAGACAACCTCTAGATATAGGGGAAAACACTTAGAAAATTTTCAAAGTTTTGGCCAAAAGGGAACTCTGGCACTACCAATCCGATGGCATGTCCAACTGCCCATACCCTTCAGACAACCTCTGAACGTACCAGAACCTTCTACCTTTGACTAAGTGTCTACATAAATTTTATCAATTTAAAATGTAGAAAATTGATTTTAAAAGCATCTCGCACTCATGTCATATTCTATACTGATGTAACATATCTTCTTACTTTAAT
Source organism: Embelia ribes (assembly GCA_001753735.1). Lineage (NCBI taxonomy): Eukaryota > Viridiplantae > Streptophyta > Magnoliopsida > Ericales > Primulaceae > Embelia > Embelia ribes. The sequence continues at coordinate 3,048 of MKEJ01063118.1, forward strand.
ACTTCTATAAATACGCTAAGATTTCGTATTTCTACAACACGTCATACACTTTTGTTCTACAATAATACAATAATAATATTATAAGCTTTAATATTATTATTACAAATGCAAAACAAACACTCGGAATTTCCGGAATGTTACATCTTCCCCCTCTTAGGAAACTTCGTCCCCAAAATTCGCATGCACTACAAATAAATGAAACACATACCAGAATTCTCGAAGAGCTCCAAAAACTTCTCATACATTGTATCTTCACGTTCCCAAGTCATCTCTTTATTAGAACCACTTCACCACAATACCTTCACTAACTGAATACTCCTCCTTCTTAAAGTTTTCTCTTTCGAGTCAAGAATGCAAATCGGTTTCACTACATACGTCTTCTTCTACGTGTAAATTATCAAAACTCACCTCATGTTAGGGTTCTCGAATAAACTTCCTTAACATTGAAACATGGAAAACTAGATGAATACTTGATAACCAAGGTGGCAACACAAGCCTATAAGCTACTTCTCCAATGGCTTTAAGAATCAAGAAAGGAGCAATATACCTTGGTGATAACTTTCCTTTCTTTCTAAACCTTATAATCCCCTAATTTTGATATATCTTCAAAAATACATATTCTTCCACTTCAAAAAACAAAGGGCATCGTCTCACATCTGCGTAACTTTGGAAATAACTACGTACCATTTCTAACTGTTGTTTGATCATCTGGTCATTCCGAGTCGTCTCTTATACCAATTCCACTCCAAACATGGCACCGTCACCAACTTCCGCCCAACAAATAGGAGAACAATAAGGACGTCGGTACAAAGCTTCGAATGGAGCCATCTTTATAATTGAATGATAATTATTATTCTATTCGAATTCTATCAAGCTCATAAGTTCTTCCCATCTACCTCTAAAATCTAGGACGCATGCCCAAAGTATATCCTCAAGAGTACGAATCATCCACTCAGGCTGACTATCAGTCTGCGAATGAAATGTTGTACATCAAAAGGTTAGTCCCCAAGGCCTTCTAGAGACTCGACCAAAACCGTAATACAAAATGAGGACCTAGATCTAACATGATTGATTCTGGAGCCCTGTGTAAATGAATAATCTCATTGATGTACATCCAACAGAGCTTCTCAACTGAGTCAGTAGTTTGCATTAATATTAAATGAGCAAACTTTGTCAAACAATCTACAATCACCCAAATTGCATTGCAACCATGCCTTGACTTCAGTAATCCTAATACGAAATCCATTGTAACACGTTCCCACTTCCACTCTGGAATAGGCAATGGTTGCAACAACCCATCGGAACGCTTATGCTCGGTCTTAACTTGCTAGCACGTTAGGCAATAATAAACAAACTATGCACATCCTTCTTTATATCGGGCCACCAAAAGTGACAAGACACCTCGTGATACATCTTCATACCACCAGGATGAACCGCCAAATATGAATGATGAGAATCCCAAAGAACCTCATCCCAAATAGAATTAGAGACGTACAAACGACCTTAGAATCTCATTCCACCATCGTCAGTAAGGTCCACCTATCAAAACCATGCTCAGAAAGAACACGAGCATGAACATGATATGCATCGGATTCGTCATCTACCTTTTGTGCTTTCATCATACAAGTAATCAAGGTTGGTTGGACCTCAATCGCAAACAATGTTGCTCCTTTATTCTCCGTTTCTACTACTTCCAAACAAAACTCGTTCAACATGCTTAACACCTTTCATTCGTTAATAGCTAAAAAAATAAGAGTACACTGAGTCTTACAGCTCATTGCATCCTCTACCAAATTAACCTTCCCCGAATGATACTCTAGATCAAAATCATACCGATCTAAGTACTCCATCTACCTTATTTGACTCATATTCAAGTGACATTAGGTAAAGACGTGATTGAGAGATTTATGGTAGTAGAAAACTTCGAATTTCACCCCATAGAGATAGTGTCTCCTATACTTCAGTGCAAATACTACCGCACTAAGTTCAAGATCAAGCGTCGGATAGTTCTTCTCATGAACTTTCAACTGCCTTAATGCAAAAGCCACTACCTTCCCAAGTTGTATCAACACACCAAATATACCTTCCTTTAATGCATTACAATACACCGTATACCCAAGTTCCCGAATCGGAAAAATGAGAATTGGATCCAAAGTCAACAAATCCTTTAACCTCAAAAAAGATTCCTCAAATTTTGAGTCCCACTCGAATTTCAACCCCTTGCAAGTCAATCGAGTTGTCGGACCTGCCAGTTGCGGAAAATCTTGAACAAATCGATGACAGTATCTCGCAAGACCCAAGAAACTCCGAATCCCAAACACGGACTTTAGTCGCTCCCAATTAGTAACAACTTATATCTTTGAAGGATCAATTGTAACTCCCCTCTCGAAAACAACATGGCCTGGAAAAAAGGCTTCTTCAACCAAAATTCACATTTTGGAAACTTCGCAAAGAGCCTATGCTTCTAAAGCGTAGAAAGAATAATATTCAAATACTCTCGGTGTGCCTCTTCAGTAAGCAAATAAACAAGGATTTCGTCGATAAACACAATGACAAAATGATCAATGTATGGACAAAAAATTCTATTCATCAAGTCTATAAAAGTTTTCGGAGCATTTGTTAACCCGAACATTATCACAAGAAACTCAAAGTGCCCATATCGAGTACTGAAAGTTGTCTTCAGTGTATCATCCTCTATACACGCAACTGATGATAATTGGAAAAAAGATTAATCTTCGAAAAGAATTTAAAACCCCATAATTGATCAAACAAGTCATCAATTCTTAAAAAAGGATACTTGTTCTGTACGGTTACGTGGTTCAACTTTCAATAATCTATACTCATCTTCATAGTGTCATCCTTCTTAGGCACAAATAACACTGGAGCACCCCATGGCGAAGTGCAATTTTGAATGAAGTCCTTCAACTTAAGATCATCGATCTAGATCCTTAACTCATCTAACTCTACTAGAGCCAAACAATATGGCACAATAACTATTCGTTTAGTACACGAAATCAAATCAATAGAAAATTCGATTTCCCTCTAGGAAGGAAGGCTACTCAAATCTTCTAGAAAAATATCTACGAATTCCCGCACCACGAGAATCGACTTCAACCCCAAAATTGACACTTCAGAAAGGGAAAGTCTAGCTAACATATATGCTAGACTAGCTTGCGACTTGCACGAATTAGGAAGAGAAGGTTTATGCCCTCCCTGAGAACAAATTCTAACTCTTGTAGGCATCATTATCGACACTCTATGCTTCTCACAATCTATAATGGCATGAACAAGTGATAATCAATCAATGTTGATATCGATGTCAAACCCCAACAGTTCAAATACCACAAAGTCATTTTTGAAAATATGGTCTGCTCTCACCAACTCACACTTCTGACACACAATACTGACACGGAAAATAGTCTCCCCTGGAGTATCAACATATATGGGGGTATTCAACTTTTCTACTGTTAACTCTAACATGCATGCAAATCGTGCAAAAATGAAAGAGCATGATACACCCATGTCAAACAATACTTGTGCCCAAGTAGAAAGAAATGGAAGAATACCTCTCACCATAGAAGGCTTTGAAACATCTAGAGCTTGCAGCATAGCATAAGTATGAGCTTGAGAAGTCTGGCCCTACTGAAATCCTCTGCGATAACCACTACTGCCCCATGAGAAGATCCCTCTCCTTGATGAGAAGAAACAGATGGAGGTACATACAGCCTCATCATTACTACTTCAGGTGGAATAGAAGAAGAAGTAGCACCTCAAGAACTGCTCGGAACTACGAAACTCTTAGGACAATGTACCTGCATATGTTCCCGACCACCATACCTCCTACATACTGCAGAAGGACACACAATCTGCATGTGCCCCTCAGTGCCACATTTACAACACACAAAAGGATGAGAATAATCTAGAGCAAGATAACCTTGTTGGCCACAAGTAAAATACCCCGACCCCTGAATCGATGTACTAGAAGTAGTAGAACATGCAGGCTGAGAATGACCACCAAGTGAAGGAGAAAAGAATACATCTAGAGATCTCTTCTTGCTACTTCTGCCTTCCACACTCGAACCCAAACTTCTATGAATACTTCCACCTCCTCTGCCACCACCACGGCTGCTGATAACAACTCCCAAATCCTGAATGGAATGGGAACTAAAAAATTGACCTCGAGGCCTTGGCGGACAACAATCTAGAACTTATTGTCACTTGAGTAAACTTGTATCCACCTTTATTGTCGTACTTACACAATTTTTGTAAGTCTTGTGGAGCCCCGAAACCATAATTCTCTTAATAGCATTATAAAATCCATCCTCGAACCTACTCACATGTAGCTCCTCTGCAGAAACAAGCTCCAGCTCGTAACGAGAAAGGCTCATAAATAGCCTCTAATACTGTTACACCACCGAATTCTTCTGAAAAAGGCTCGCAAACTCCTTCCACTTTCTCTTCCGTAAAGTAGCGGAAAAGAACTCTTTCAAAAACGAACTTCGAAAAGTCGCCTGCGTAATGTTTCCATGGTCATGAATCTCCTTATAGCTTTTCCACTACTCTTTTGCTTCCTCGCATAGAAGGAACGATGCTACGACTATCCAAAAGTCATCATCTACTATGTAAAGTGTGTTAAGGATGCGCTCTACCCCCATAAGCTAATGCTCCACCATGATCAGCTCCTCTTCCCCATAAATGTAGGTGGATTCATCCGCCTAAAATTCATTTGAGCTTCTAGGGCCCTCATCTCAACACTCGATACACTCCCTATCATTGTACTTTGCGCCAAATTATGTTGCACCTCTTCCATAGCCCTCATCAAGCTCGTAGAATCCACTTGAGCACCACCAACTCCCGCTTTAGCTTGTGGCAGAACATGAGATCGAGTATTAGGAACTTCTTCTTCGTATCCCTCCAAGATAGCCTTCCTACTTTCTTCCAATTCAGGAATATTCCCGGCTTCCCGAATCTTAGCTTCTCGAGCCCGAGTATACCTAGCTTCCCTTTCTTCAATACTACGATCCTAATACATTCACCCCGAGCATCAACTCCATAGACTCGATCACTGCGACTTCTACCATTCTATCTCATCTATGAGTACTCCCTCGAGCCATACGTCATTCACTTCACTTCACTTCACTTCACAATTCAATAACACAAGAGAAAGACATAAGTTTACTTCTCAAATAAATGCCTTTACATTACGCAATTATAAAAGAAACTTTAAATCTTCAATAAATGCAATTCTTCATGTTGCAACCATAACACACGTACTAGCAATCACTACTCATACGATACTACAACACATGCCTTAACTTCTAACGAAGCAACTACAAGCAAACAATAATGCCTACACTTTCGGAACTTTATACCCTTAATCTATCAAGGTTTATCTAATCCGGTTAATCTTTGATTCCAACCTATCACACCCCGAATCCCACATAACCCGAGGGCACGAATGCGGAAACGTAAAATATAGGTTTTTAAGGAAAGAAAATAAAATGTTATTCACTTCTACAATACTTCTTTCACTTCTCATCTCATTCTACAACATTGCCTAACATCAAAGTACGAAAAGTAAATCTACGCTATAGCCTGCATATAACCTTTATGTTGAAATGAGATAAATATAACATAGCCAACATATAGCCTTTATATGATCACAGAAGTAAAAACCGTATTTACAACTTTAATAAGCTACATGCTTGATCAAATTCTCATATACATAACCCACGAGTCTACATAGAACATAATATATTGTTATTATAGCCCGAACAACCTCAATGGCTACAACAAAGTATAATACAAAATTACAACTCCTACAACTTTAAATTTAGAATAAATACAACATAAACTTCAACTACAATACTACTAAGGCCAAATAATTAACACGAAAATGGCCAATATAAAAGATAATGTGTCTATCTTCAAAATGTACATAATACTTAGGGCTATCTCAAAGATGTCTCTCGCTAGCTTCCGCAATTATAATGTAATTATAATATAAAATGGAAAAGAAAATTGCATGAGTTAGTCTATTAAATAATACGATACATGTGATGCCATAAGGTGTAATCATGCCACAAATAAGAATGAATGCAATGCAACTTCAATGCAATGCAAGTTGACCCCGACTTCTAATTTGCTACTAGACTTCGACTTTTAAAAAGTTGGGACCAACATCTAAATTCATTTTCTTCTAAAACTAGGTTCTTTTGTGAACCTATACTATAAATCACATGCTTCGTGGAACATTTATACTTTGTATCCCTGATTAGGTTTCCAACTTTTATGGTAGGGTGCCGAGCCCTCTCTTTGATTTCTTCTAAAAATTTTGTTAATTCGACACTTGTCTTGAATGGAAAATCACTCAATATTTCATGAATGAAATGCAAACTTCCTTCAATAATAATCATATCCAAAACTTCAAAATTTAGCATTCAGCTTCATTATTCACTTCAATAATAAGGTTGAATCGTTCCTTCATGTATACTTCAATCTTTTTCTTCACTTCTCTTTGAAATTTTGATTTTCGTAAATTCAAATTCTTTAAGAAAATCAATTTCAACTTCTCGTTTGTCAAAAACATCACTTAGATTCAAAACATGAATAATGCCACTTCAATGAATTATAGTATAGGTTCAAATCATGTAATTCAATCTATTTCTAACCATGTTTCATTCTTCGTATAAACAAATTTAAACAGCTAATCATTCATCTCTAATTTACTTCATAAAACATACTTCATTCTTCATATAAATGAGTTTAAATAACTACAATTCATATCTAATTCACTTCAAGGTCTCAAGCTCTAACTTCATAAAATTTACACGTAAGTACACACATAAACTCATGCACATATTATTATTTTATAGCCTACTCGTACCAATAACCGCTTTGGAATACTTTCGATAGCTAATCTTCAAAAAGCCCTAAATCTCCTTCTATTTCAACCCTAGGCTTAATCTATCTATCGAATTCGGATCAACTCGAACCTAGATATCAAAATGGTCTACTCAACACGAGGATAAAGAATATCAACTATAATTTCACGAACAAAATAGGCACAAAAATCAAGGTATGAGAATGAACAAGACAAGGTTAATGACTTACCTCAAAATGATCTCTATGCTTCGAGGATCAAGAATCTACACTTAGAAATCACTTCTGACCTTGGGAGCCAGATGAAATCACGAGCTAAAGAATAAGCTTCATATTCACCTCTCTCTCTCTCTCTCTATTGGCCTTTTCAGAATTGGGAAAAGTAAGAAAGGACAAGAGGTGACATGTAGTCATAAAGTACATTTTCACATGCTGATGTGTCAGATGCTACATCTGATGACTCTGAGTCTACTGTCCGACGGTGGTCCATCGACGAAAATCCAGTCAGATAGCCTCCAGACACAGGGAAAAATACTTAGTAAAATTTCAAAGTTTTGGCCATTAAAGGGAACTCTGGCACTACTTACCCAACAACATGTCTGACTGCCCATACCCTTTGGATACCCTCCGAACGCCCCAGATCCTGCTAACTTTGACTAAGTGTCTACATCACTTTTATCAATTTAAAATTTTAAAATTTTATTTTAAAAGCATCCCATACTCATTCTATGTTCTACGCTAATGTAACATACCTTCTTACTAATACTTCTATAAATATGCTAAGACTTCATACTTCTACAACATGTCATACATTTCCATTCTACAATGATGCAATAATAATATTATACGCTTTGATAATATTATTATAAATGAAAAAAATCACTCGGAATTTCCGAAACGTTACATCCTCCCCCTCTTAGGAAATTTTGTATCCAAAATTCGCATGTACTACAAATAAATAAAACACATGCCGGAATTCACGAAGAGCTCCGAAAACTTCTCACACATCGTATCTTCATGTTTCCAAGTCATCTCGTCATTGGAACCGCTTTGCCACAATACCTTCACAAACCGATTACTCTTCCTTCTTAAAGTTTTTTCTTTCGAGTCAAGAATACGAATCGGTTTTACAACATACGTATTCTTCTACGTGTAAAGTATCGAAATTCACTATATGTTAGGGATCCTGAATATACTTCCTTAGCAT
>MKEJ01063120.1:0-14230 GCA_001753735.1 Embelia ribes
AAAAAAAAAAAAACACTTCGGGAAAGAAAGATAACTACTATAAAAGCATACTAGATGCGGAAGGATAAGAAACTTCTACACAAGTCTTCAATTACTTTGTTAATAAACCTATGTCAATTATTTATTTAATGTAACTTGAATAGGACACATACCCCGCACTCAACTTAGTCCTAGACTAGGATAGGATATCGCATCAATATAACTTAGTAGAAACTTTACTAATATCCAAAGTCATCTGCGAAGGCAATGAAATGCTCAACTCCGAGTCTTCAGACACAGTAGAAAACTGTATACTTGATGAGAACCTAATTATAGGCATAGACCAAATAAATTTTGTTAGGCCTTCACACCAGTCACTAAAAGAATCTCGGTCATTGTCCACAAGAGGCGAAGTAGACCCTTGTTCTGCTAATAAATTTTCCCCTGCAAAGCTAGGTTATATTATTTACTCATTGCAACTCTAATATAAGCCACTAGGACCTGATAAGAACAAACCAATTCCTCTTACAAATAAGCCTAAGCTCGGTACTAGCATTTCAACTCCTTTACTAGACAATTCGAGCACATATAGAGAAAAGTTAAGCCAAAGCTCGATACTAGCAGATCAACTCCTTTACTAGACAACTCGAGCACAAATGGAGTTCAAGTCAAATTCTATACCTACTGAGTGGGACAAAGTTTGCAATTATGAATTAAGGTTGTAAGAGAAGCCGCCAACAAGATGACAAATATAATCCATCAGGTCAGATCCATATTGTTTGTCAATCACACTAAATGTTTTGTACTTCATGCATGCAATGCAACTCGAGAAATGCAAAGACCTCCGAGAAACTCTAGCATATAAACCATGTCTTGCCAAAACATGAATTGTTCAACTATGTTGTGACTCATTACTCGCTTCAGTCCAAGATACATACTGATATATGAAACAATAATATTGATGACGGTAATAAAACTAAAATGTGGTCAACCAACTTAATCCAAACCACTGAAGCACATTAAAAAATATATGGCGTGAATGCAATGCGTCAAGAAAAATTAAGGTTCAAATTCTAGTTTGTTATATGCCATGGGCAAACAAGATAAACAAGTCAACAAAAAAGATAAAGAAACCTTCAGAATTGAGTAACAATGAAAAACAAGCCTAGAGTGCATTAATCCCTACACCTTGATGGCATACTTCCTCATTGGAAAGTACATGTCCCTCTTTTTTTCCCTTTCTGTCTTCAATGATGCCTACAAAACAAAACATAAAACAAAAAACCATTACTAAATAACAATAATTGATAAGAAAGTTAAGTGCAACAATAAAAGGGCAAGGTGAAAGAATAGAAAAATAGGTTTGAGCAATCCCTTGTTGCTGTTGCAATAAAATAAGAATTTCAAAGAAACTGCATATTGTCATAAGCATGTTTAAATACCCGATAACCCAATAATTTCAAAAGGGAATCACATGGATAGAACCAAAACATAAAATATGGCAATCAGGCAATCCATACATAAGTCACATGAAAGGAAAAAAATAGAGGCATCCATAACAAAATTTCCTCCATGCCGACCTTTGTCCAATTTAAACACAAAAATTGAACCCTTTGCACATTCAAACAGAAATGACATGTCCAGCATTTCCATTCGTAAAGGTAATAGAAACTAAACATGCATCATCAGTTTCCCACAAATATTTCATAGATAATAAGTTTCAGGCAGAGGGTGTTTGATAATAGGCTGCTAACTATTACATGTTATAAGCAAAGAAATTCAAATTTAATTTCTTTAAAATGTAGTCCTCCTCAAGGTAATTCGAGACACAGAATCAAGTCCGACTCTAGTACCCCTCTCCCGGACAATTGGAGTGAAAGCAATACAAACACTAGAATTCTAACCCCACAACTGAGGTGCCAAGTATAACTTCTTTTAACAAGATCAAATGCCATAGAGAACCATTGCATAATTGATTCAAGTACTGAATTAAAACGGTGGAAAGAAACAATTTAATGTAACAAGAACGGAATATTAGCTTCGTTCAGTTAGCACCTTTGTTGTAATAAGGGGCGACATAGTGCAACCTTGCACAAGGAGGAAATTAACAAAACATAGGGGAATGACAATGTTTAAAATATTATTAAACTTTGATCACATTCATTCCCATTGACTACATAAGAAAGCAGCAACAGACATTAGCATATCTTTCAGGCAATACTGCCTCATAGTTGAATTCAGCTGCAAAGGAGGCATTCTTCATATTTGCTACACAGTAAACGACAATGTCAACTGCTTACTAGTTCTGAAGACTAAAGGTGTAATCTCTGTTATCAGAGCATTCAAAAAATTGGATAGACAATGGAGACAGACACTTGATGCAGCAAGAAGTCGAACAGGATCATGAATGATGTTTTCTATATTATTATAATTTAAGAAGCATAAACCTTGACATGGATATGGTTATAGATTCAGACATAAATGCAGCAACGACTAAATTTCCAGATGCGGATGCATCAAGGATTTGACACTATTTGTTATTTTTATAATCATTTCTATTAGTTATATATTGGTAGGAATCAACAAAATAAGTAATAGAGAAGTACTATCAGTATTAATTCTTGAGTTTTAACAAAGTAGCAACTAAGCATTAGTATCACATGGTAATCTATTACACTTAAGTAATAAGCACCGACTATCAAAAAACCAAAAAATATATCATGCACTAAAGGGTTATACAACTATTGAATCGTAATTTGTTTAAACTACCAAAATGTATAACTGAGTGTGAAAAAAGTAGTGACCACAAAGTAGAAAAGAATTACAAATTGATTTGGTTGTCCACGATAAGTCGAAAATGAGTCCGTCGCGGGTCCAAAATTTAAATAACTATTTGACATTTTGAACTCACCACGTAATATGTCGGACATATATTTCAAAGCATTTGCAGAGTACGTGAATCCAATGCACGTTGGACACGAACAACATGGACACAGAAATGTCCATCCTTCCTAGATTATAATCTAGGAACAAATGTAGTCTTGGATTACACAATTACGCCACACTTTTTAGCACACTTCAGGTTTTTTTAAGCAAGAGATACCCAAAACCAAATATTAAATTGTTTCCTGCATATCGTGATGAAATTGTTAAATTTCAATTGTCTAGAATAGCCTTGGTTAGCTAATTTTAGCGATTTGGTATGGAGATGTACCACATTTCAGAACGTGTGTACCAATTTGTAGTTCGTAAGGAAATTACTAATTTCGGTAACATAGTACCAAACACTACGAGTGGTTATAAGAAGCAAGTGAACCCTCTTTGGCGTATAGAGCGTGGGTGTTTGAGCACATTAATTACTATTTTATGTTATGCAGCATATAGTCAACTATTTCATTATTCCTTGGGGGTTAGGAGGTACTCGCCCTATTTCCTAGTTGATTGTTTAATTATTTTCTTTGTTTCGATATACTAAGGCAATAGTTTTTAGAAACATATGATCTATGAAAAATCATTTGGTCTTTGTTCCATTGTAAAAGAAAGAGATCACCTTACCTTGCATCATGAACAAGTATAATCTACTGGCAGAAAATTTATCATTTGGTATTAGAGAAATACAACTTGCGAGCGCTTTTAAACTCCATAAATATAGTGTCCAGATCAGAAACGGGATTTAGAACACGTCTAGGGCAATCCTCAAAGATTTGATCAAAACATATGGTACGCCATTAGTAGTGCAACAAATATTTTTAAGTTTTCTACTCCAATACAAATGCCAAAATCTTTTTCTACAACGTCAAACTCTTTATGCATATGAGCACTCGAAGTTAGCTTTTTATCAAATCCTGATCATCCTAAACAACTTTAATGTTTTCAATTATATTTTATATCTCAACATGACATATAGGAACTGGATGTGCACGCAAATCAAATTATTTTAATACCAAATAATAAATTTTCCATCAGACTTGCTAGGGACTACACTAGCTCAAGGTGCACGGGGAGCTCTTGGTTTTACAATGGAACATATATTAAATAGATTTTCATAGATATTACCAACTCCACCCACAAATAATAGGACCATTTTCACTCACAATTTTAGTCAAATTCAAAAAGTAACTTTTCAAATTTTGAAAAAGAAATACAAATTATCAAATCTACCACCATCAATCCAAGTAAAAACTGTGAGAAACAAGGCGAGCTCTTTTTTTAACAATGAAGCATATACCAGATAGATTTTTCATGGACAAGATTCTGTCCACCCACAATAATAAAACCAATTTGACCGGCACACAGTTTTGGATCAAATTCAAAAAATAACTTTTCAATTTTTTCAAAAAAAATGGTAGATTTCCGCACCTACCCCTACCAATAAAGTTGTTTAGGATGATCAGGATTTGATAAAAAGCTAACTTCGAGTAATTGTAAGAACAATAGTAGTAACACATTAAATTATGTAATGATTGAACATCCCAAAATAGAAAGTAGATTATTTTTTGAACATCCCAATATCGATACTTGCCCTGTTATTTGTGGACCAACGGAGTAATATGTTTGCACAAACTTCAACCTCTCATTCTAACTACCACTAAAATAGGAAAAAATTAACAAATGCTATATAATAAAAATAAAATCGGAATATATATGCTACTTTGTCCTTCCACAAATAACAGACACACTTTTCTTTTTGGGAAATCAACAAATAATAATGACTTTCTATTTTGAGATATGCAATCATTACAAAATTAAATGTATTATCACTATCTGATAATTACTAAGGGCATAAATAAAATAAAATTAGTAAGGGTAGATTTATTTTTGTATTTCATTCAAATTTTATGACTTTATGAATTTATCTAAAACTATGTCTCTCAAATTGAACCTTTCATATACGGATGGGCAAATAATTAAGGACCTCAAATGCTCATATTCACTTATACCAATTCGCTAAGAGCATTTACGAGCCTTCACTTGCTTTTAACATCCATGTCCAGTGTTTAGCATATCAGACTTGCCACAGGGTGTTCATTAGCATTTTCTTCCTTCTGTAGGCCCCACTAGAGTTCAATAAACATTGAAAGTCTAAAAACTTCTCACAACATACAAGAAAAATTTTAGGTTAGGTTTTTGGGATCTCTGGCTTTAAAGAACTGGAATTGCACGAGTCATTCCCAGATAAATTACACCTAATAGAACATTTTGAAAAGTACTTTTTTTTTTATTGCTACATTAAAGAGTACAGCGGTTAAAGAAATTAAATGTCTCAAATCTTTACCCCAGGTCCAGATAACACCGAAAGTGAAAAGCCATTAATAATGGTGGCTTCAAAATTTAGAAGCAACTACAAAGATAATTATATCTTAATGTTACATAGTTAACGAGATAACAACAATCAAAAATTAAAACCTTCCTACGAAGTAGCACTGAGATATGGGTCTTTCGGCAATTAAAACTAAATAGTAGATTACAAATGAAGCCAACAGTGACATGTCTATCCGCCCTTGTTTATTTTTTTTTTTTTACCATATGTTCAGTCATTTTTGTTAAAAATTACATTGTTTTACTAAAATTAATCTCATTCCGCAGAAAATTTACATGTGTAAATAAATAAATAAAAACATGGGCCCAAAATCATCATTCTTCTTTTCACTCTAAACATTACAGCCAGTCTAAAACTATGATATATAGCCTATATATCAATAACAAGAAATGCAAATCAAGCACTTCTGAATCTTATGGATACTTACTCAATCGCAAGAGCAAAAGACAGCACTAAAAATGGAGCAAAACCAAAGTACATAGAAGTAGTTTGGTATGATTTATGAACTGTGGTATGATTTATGAACTGAGAATTCAATAATTTACAAGGAAATAATTAATCCAGCCCATATATCAATTGTCGCTCCCTATCCTAAAATCGAGAAATGGCCATTCCCTTCGATTCCCTACACATAGAGAACTAGAAAACTAGCAACAACAGGGTGCATAACATAGAATCACAAAATCACAACTAAAACAAGTAATATGAAGGTAATCATGTACAGAAGACAAAGGATGAAGGACAAGTACCTGGTGCTTGGTGAGGCGCCTGCGAATGGCACGGGTTTTCTTCGGGCGGAGATCAAGCGGTAGGTACTTCTTGTTCTTGTACACCTCCCTCAGTGCCGCCTTCTGCTTCTGAGATATCACCGTCAACACCTGCGCTATCGACAGTCGCACCACCTTTCTGCAACATCACCACCACAAATGACTCACAATTCAATAACACAATTGCATACAGGGTTGGTTAAAGCAATGGTCCCAATAGTTTCGATGAAGATTTATTCGGTCCCTGTGCTTTTAGCTGTAATGGTAAAGGTCCCCAAATTTTGTAAAAAAATAACCAAGTTGGTCTCTATTATAGACAGATCATATAAACTCATGTATTGTTTTCAGAGTAAATTAAGGTTCACATAATAATATCATCTCCTACAATGATCAAAATCATAATTAAAAATAAGGAAAATAGTACAGTGTCGCATTTTCATACAAATGGGCATCTCTTATTCAAAATTTGGGTACTAATAGTGTTTAAAATCAAAGTTAAGGACTAAATAGAACTTTGGTACAAACAATGAGGGCCATAAGTGCAATTCATCCCTGTAAATATGTAGAGTTGTATATATAGAGAGAGTTACATCTTGGAGAGCTTGTTGGGTGCGCCGCCTGTGACCTTGGCGACGCGGAGGAGGGAGAGCTCAGCCTTGAGATCCTTCAGCTGACCCAACAGATCCGCCTTCGACTTTTGACGAAGCTCGTGCACCTTGATCCTCGCTATGTATACATACATACATATATACATATAATATAACTGATTAAGCAACTGAAAATTGATAACACGAGAAAGTGAAAAGACGGTTTCATTTTCTTCTTACCCATGGCGTCGGTCTCTCTGCTTCTCTCTCTCTCTCTCTCTCTGTGCGATGTGAGTGACGAATGGCGATCGGCGGCGGGTTTAATGAAGTTAAAAGCCCTAATTTTCAGATGGGTTAGAAGAAAATGTACACACGGGCTCGGTACTAATTATAACGGGCTATATATATGTTCGGCCCGTTATATTTGGCCCAACAAGTTGTAATCAAGCCTATTAAGGTGTCCAGATTAGCAAACCATAGTTGCAGCGTTGGAAACAGAAGAGGGAATTGCAAGGGAAAATAGAAGCAAAAAACACAAGTGAAAAATATAGGAAAAACAGAAAACGTGAATACTATTTGAAATCTTTTCTGATACGGTTATATAACATGTGGGAAATATATACAAAATACATAATTTTTTAATCCAAGATTTAGATTTGTAAGTACTATAACACTTGTATTTTTATATCAAAGTTCAATACTTGATATGAATAAGATAGTAATAAATCAAAATAATAGAAGTGAGAAAAAACTAATTTTAATAATATTGTTATTGATTTTTAATTATTTTCTTAAGGAATGATAGCCAATAAGTTTTCTACAAATTTTCAATCGTTTCCTTTGAGTTCCATATACACATCTCTAATCATTTCCCAAACGTTTTCGGATTCTTTCCTACGCATTTCCCTCTAAAATGTTTCTGTGTTTTATACCTGTACCAGAAATGCATTTCCGAAAAAACGCAATTCCCATCCAAAAACCACATTTCCGATAACTATGGTTGGCATGTATTCTTGAAAACATGATGGATTTGGTAAAATATCATCCGTATGAAATAAAGTTGGAGCGAGAAGTCGTCTTCATCTTGATGGCGAAGACAGACAGACAGACAGACTAATTGCTTTCCCTGTCTGTCTCTAACATCATCAACTGGAAACATGCAATTAACAAAATATTATGTAATAATGGAGAACCAGCCCCATTCTTTCTTTCCTCTTTTTATACAGAGTTCAATGCTTAAAAAATGTGAAAAGAAAGCATTAACCATATAGCATTAAAATTACATATTTACTTTGGTAAAACATAAGGTATGTTATCGCCAAAGACCAGAAACCTCCACAGATAAGGCTAATATAAACACCAGAGAGATAAAGCTGCACCATCTCTAACCAGGATACAATAAGCTATGTCATTTTAACTGATTCTAGCTTTAGACAACACTATATATACCATAGAAATCCGATCTTACAAAGGCCACATGCACGGGTAAAACATAACCTGATAAAGACTCCTCCATAATAGATAATTTTTAAATTAACCTAAATAAATACCTTAAAAATTTATTGTTCACTCACTAGGCTCGGAATGTTTCATTATCTCACACGGGATAAGACATCTTTATGCCTGTCTCATCCTATTCGACTTTGGGCTCTTACTTCCAAATTGCAAGCAGGATCATTCTCAAACAGCTCAGCAGCGTGAGAAAGAATACGAGTCTCCTCTTCCAAAATTCTGTTTCCCCTATCTTTATCAATGCCTACCTCCTCTATCTTGTCAATTACATGTTCAACAAGGATTTCTGCTTTTTCATGTTCTGAGAAAGTCGGAACCATTCCCACCTCCAAACTTCAAGTCTCAGTTTGTCCAGCTGGAACAACTACATCTTCTGAAACAGAAACAGTATTTGATTCTAGTTGATTGCCATCTTCTTTTCCATCAAAAACAGAAACTGTCATTTCCGAAATAGAAGCATCAGACCCAGCAGCCTCCTCACAGCGCTCGCCAGGCAACGAGTCTGTATTTGAAGCAACAGGCTTGTAATCACAGTTGCTTGCTTGTTCTTCTGAGACTACTACTTCATGAGGTTTCTCCACACTATCGGTCTCATTTTGTCCAGATGGAACAATTCCCTCATCTATAACAGAAACAGTATTTGATTCCTGTTGATTGCCATCATCTTTTCCATCCAAAACAGAAACTGTCGTTTGCGAAACAGAAGGATCAGACTCTGCAGCCTCCTCGCAGGGCATACCACCCAACAAGTCTGCAGCTGAAGTGCCAACCACAATGACTTCTTGAATTAAGATTGCTTCAACAGGATCATAAACGTCTTTATTTGAAGCAACAGCCTTGTGGAAGACAGGATCACAACTGCTTGCTTGCCCTTCTGATAGTTCCTTTTTAGATTGATCCTCACCCTTGCCCACTGGAACAGCCGCAACTGAGATCTCTAAATCCAAGGCAGAAGCATCTAGAGCAGGTCCCTCACTTCCAACATAACCCAATGATTCTGTATTGCAAGGGACTGCTGACTCGCCCTCCACATTGGTCTTCACTATATTTTCTTCGACTAGATCTTTTGAATGCTCCATGTCATCCAAGGAACCAGCTTTGAGCATGTTCTCTACCGCTTCAGACTCTGAATTCGTGTATTGCTTCTGTATCGAGCCTCTCATCCCCAGTGCAATATCCGGTAACACTTCACCGTGCTTGGAATCTTGACCAGACAGGACATATGCAGAAAGTTGAGAAGCCTATTAGAAATGGTAACTAAATATATATTTTCAATAAATTATACAACAGACATGGAAGTCCAAGAAAATTTCTCAAAAGGTAATCTTGAAGCAAAAAGAAAATATTTTCAAATACAAGGAAAACAATAAAAAAGAGAGTGCCAAAGTGTCAATGTGATGGTAACATTCAAATGCATCACAAATTAAAGTCGTCTATTTTCAGGTAGACGAACAAAATATCGTTTTAACAATATTGTTACACAGATTCCATTGGCAAGAGTAAAACCCTTGCGCTAAGAATATGGATTTTCTCACTGACAGACAAAGAGTACATTTTAAAGTAGCAAGTAACAAAAATAAATAAATAAATAAACTTGTGCATATCTCGAAGCATCCCCCATCACAGATTAATGGTGGAGTTAGAAATGGTCATTTGTAATGGTAAAATGTAATCAAAGTAGTACGAATGTGGTCAGCCCCTAGCCAGCAAGTGCAATTACAAAAACATGAGCAAGTCTTCTTTCCAATAGATAATAATTACAAATTGTTGAATTTTTAACTATTGGAAAGAAGACGACTTGCTCATGTTTTTGTAAAGGTGTGCTTAATATGTAGTCAGGTAATTCCTACAAATGACAAATCCTGTAAATGCATAATAAAATGCAACTTGTCGCTTCAACAGTCATCATAAAAAATCTTATATCTAGTACCATGCATTTGTTCAGCAAGATCCATAATTCTAGCATATCTTAGGGCATCAAATTCTAACAAAGTCAAACCTTGTCTCCTTCCTCTGCCACGGGGTTCCCCTTCCCCACTTTGAGTCTGACGACCTCTTCCTCTTCCTCGTCCTCGACCTCTACCTCTAGGTTGATGGGTAACAGGAATATCATGAGGTGTGGATTGAGAGTCCAATGATTCAGAAGTGGAAGGTGCGGTTGACAGTGTAGGTGGTGCAACTCCTATCCCAAACGGAATCATCTTCCCATTGATATTCGTAACAATAGGAGCAACAGATAAATAATTAGGATCATTTATAATGGGATTGCAAGAAACTTGTCGAAACTCTGAGCCCAATTCCACTTTGCCAGTTCCAGTAGGTGCTTTAAGAACTGGAACATCAGGACAAACTGGATTTTCAATGTCACCTTTGTTGTTCAGAACTGGGGACACAGATGTAGTATCAAGAGAAGAGGTTGTTGCTGGCAAGATGGCTGTTTCTTGTTGTGATATCAAATCTACTTTCTCAGTTCCAGGAGCCGTAAACACATGAACAAGGCCAGATGCAAGTGGTAAGCTAGCAGTTTCTATTTGCTGTAGTGGAGAAACAGAGAAAGTAGCTGGCAATGAAGCCAGCTTTCTTCCTCTACGCCTGGGTGTTTCCGTTTCACCTCGTATTTTCCGACTTTGACCCCCAGATTGTATTTTCATAGAAGGGGAACATCCAGGAGTGGACTGAGAACCAAGGGGAACCGATGAGGAAGAAAGTGGGATCGACCCAGAGCTAGGATCATTCAATACACCAACTTGTGGAATATTTATGGAAACAGATTTTACGGAGACAGCAGGCAAAGAATCTGAACTAGCAGTAGACACCAGAGGCAAGATGGAAACTGCCCCTACTGGTGACATAATATCAGCTTTCTTAGCTTCAGGAGCTGCTGGAAGAACATTTGATGAAAGGGGAATTTCTGTAGTTTTCCTTTTAGGCCTTCCACGGCCACGTTTAGGTGGTGTAACTTCTTTACTTTGCTCTGTTGGCATCACTACACAAAGCTGTGGGGACACTATAGGAGGTGCTGGCGGTTCAGTTTTTGCTGTAACAATAACAGGCTCAATGGACAGAATTGGAGAGTTGCTTTCATTAATTTCCCCCTTTAATTTGAGGGACTCAGGAGAATCGTCTTGACAAAGCTTCTCAAATTCCTCTTCTGTCCACTGTTCTTCATAAGATCGTACCTAACAAATGAAAGGAGAAAATCATATAAAAACAAACATGAAATATGGACTGAAGTAAAATGTGTATACAGCAGACTAATCATCTACAAATGCATATATGACAAGCAACACAAAATATTTGATGCATAAAGCAGTAAAAACCTCTCTAGCTCGCTTGCCCCTTCCATAGTGTTGAGTATCTAGGCCGCCAAGATACCCTTTCTTACGCTTTGTACCCGCAGGAGCGACCACTGCAACATTTGATACTTCATATATCTTCATTGCTTCATAAAATGTCTTCAAGTCATCATCTGTTAGAAGCCGACAAGGCAAGGGAGGTATAGGCTCAGAACCACCTTTCCCCGTTCCAGTCACCATAGTTTTCCACGTCTCCTGCAGAATAGAGTAAAACAAAAGAAATATTAAAACAGAGACAAATCCAACGACATCAATCAATATGTAAAGCTTAGTTTTAAGGACTTGACAAATGCTTTTAAGATCATACCATCTCCTCTTCCTGCCGTTCTCTATCAATTGACTCAAATACATCGATCTCGGACTCACTGCCAATGCCAACATAAAAGAATCATGTGTATATTCAAGCTAACCAAGATAGAGCTCACTGAGTAGACATAATTCAGCAAATTCAATAGAATTATTATCCATCAAAATGATGGCCATCCAGTGGCAAAAACCATGGACTGTCAGTACTTCGTATTGCTGGCATTGTTTCAACAAAATTCAGAATTACAGAGAAAAAGTTAAGCCACTTAAAATTGGGTTGACCCAACAGATAATACAAGTACATATATCTACTACGAAGTTCAATAAACCCATGACATCAAGTCCATCAGATTATCACCGTCAAATCACTTTGCTTAAAATATAGACAGTTATGAGCAATGACTTGTGTCGGTTTACAAGGTTTGAGTAAGGTTGTCAAATCATGTCTCGGTCACATCTTTTTTTATAATTTTGTGCATTGTCTTGTATCGTATCATGTATCATAAGTTTTTTTATCGATGTCTTTTAATATTATAAAAAATAGATATATCACTTGGGGAGACATAATATAGTATTAAGATGCAAAATCCAGTCATAAAGTTACTATTATATGAAAAAAAAGACCTCATTCATTTTTATTAATGTCATCATATAATTTACAAGAAAAAACAAAAGTTACCAATAATATAATATTAATATTTATAAATGACAATTAAAAACTTCAACAGTGTTCTTCATTAATTATCAAAATATACACACAGACGACAAATATTTTTTATATACAAGTAATGAAATAAATAATAAGAGATGACTACCAAAATGCCATTATAAAACCCAGTCGGTCTCTCAATCCAAGCATACAACCCACATGTAGACACGTATCATAGGTATCTCTCTCCCAAACAGAGACCAATAAGAAGCACAGATACGGACAGGGACACGGATACAGGCACAGGTGCAAACACGGATACGGAAATTTTCAAAAAATTCTGAACACGGACAGGGCAGGGATTCGGCATTTTTTAAATAACTTTTATACGTTAGTAAAGTAATGTATTGGTTGTTGGCTCAAAGTAGTAACTAAGCAATTACATTTCGTTATAATCTAGTGCACCTTACTAACAAGTGTCAATTATCAAAAGGACTAAAAACATGTCATGCACTAAAAGAATAACAATTATTGAAACGTAGTTTGTGAGAACTAGCAAATTGTTTGACTGAAAATGAATGAAAACCGACCAAAATAGAAAAAATGTTACAAATTAATTTGTCGTGTCCATGACAAGTCCAAAATGAGTTCATCGTGTGTTCAAAGTTTAAATAATTAAAAAGCATTTTGGACTTGCCACGTGGTGTGTCAGACACTATTTCGAAGTGTGTGCAGCAAGTGTGTGCATCCGACATTGACATGACACCTATTTTGGAGTGTCCGTGCTTCCCTTGGATCAGGATCTGAATAACTTATATATATTTATATATTATTTTTATTTTGCGCTATAGTTTGTATAATCCGAACATCATTTTTCTCTGTTACTTTCCATTTGCCATGATTTTAAGTGAATCACCCATACTTGTTAAAAATTGCTTTTGATGATAATTCAATTGTCACATGATAAAACTGATCATTGCTTCATTGATTTTTATGATGCATTTCCGGTATGATCCCGTGAACTGCTGAACTATCTTTTGCCATGAGGTGTCAGATGGAAATAATATACTAGAGCTTTAATAAACATATTATGATTCTAAGGTTAACTAACACTGTCTTTAGATGCTGTGCGAGGCAAGGAAATGCATTTGACCGGAGTATATGATCTGGTGGCTGTACTGACTCACAAGGGTAGAAGTGCTGATTCAGGGCATTATGTTGCTTGGGTCAAGCAAGAAAATGGTTTGTCTATCTGGAGAACCTTGTCTTATGACTTATGTTGTCATAATGCATATTAGGTTTATTATTTGATTGCTGAACAATGTTATTGGTTGCAGGGAAATGGATTCAGTATGATGATGATAGTCCTATTCCACAACGGGAAGAAGACATTCCAAAACTTTCTGGGGGAGGTAATTGTCCTGAAATATTCTCGTGTTGCTCATAGTACACTGTTGGGCTTGGTACTGTTTTAAGAGTCGAGTAAATCTTCAACAATAATAGTTGTGGGAAATATCGGCTGGCTGATGTAATTGTCTCGTATTATTTCAGGTGATTGGCATATGGCTTACATCTGCATGTACAAGGCCCGAGTTTTGCCCATGTAACCTTTCTTATTTTCTTTAATTTAGTTGAAATATTTAATTGTTTTGAACAACTGGGTTGTGCGTGATCAAGAACTCCAGGTTCGATATGCTATGACGGTTGATATTAGATTATACACGTTTGTTGTATTTCTAAAGTCTTTTAAGCTT
>MKEJ01063126.1:0-17652 GCA_001753735.1 Embelia ribes
AAAAGGCTTATGATAGAGTTCCAAGAGAGGTATTTTGGTGAATTTTGATAAAGAAATTGGTTCTTCTTAAATAGATAAATATTATTAAGGTTATGTATGAGGCTGCAATTAATAAGGTCAAAACATGTGATGGTTTGTTGTTCAGTTTTCCTATTACAATAGGATTGTATCAAGGCTTAGAATTAAGCCCTTTTTTGTTCGCAATAGTAATGGTAATAGTAATGGATGAGCTGACCAGACACATTCAAACCGAAGTGCCGTGATGCATATTATTTGCTGATGATATAGTTTTGGTTGATGAGATTAGAGCAGGTATAAAAGATAAATTTGAATTGTGGAGACATATTTTAGAATCTCGCGGTTTTAAGCTCAGTAGGTCAAAAACTAAATATATGGACCGTTGTTTGAGTATGCGACAGATAAAGGATCCGATTGTGGTTAATTTATCTGGGGGAGGTGGTACCAAAGATTGGTCATTTTTGCTATTTAGGATCAGTTCTCCAAAGCAATTGTGGGATAGAAAGAGATGCCACTCACATAACCCAAGTAGGATGGATGAAGTAGAGAAGTGCATCCGGAGTTTTATGTGACCATTATATGCCTTTACGGTTGAAAGGAAAATTTTATAGGACCGCAATACGACCAACTTTATTATATGGAAGTGAGTGCTGGGCTATTGAAAAACAGGATAAACACAATTTAAGTGTAGTAGAGATGCGTATGTTGAGGTGGATGTGTGGTATGAGTAGAAAATATAGGATTAGAAATGAAGAGATTTGGGCTAGGTTAGCAGTGACACCAATTGAAGATAACATGAGAGATAGCCGTTTAAGATGATTTGGATATAAAAGAAGGAGACTAGTTAGTGCACCTATTGGAAAGTGTGAAAGTATTGGAGTGAGAACGAATAGGAAAGACAGTGGTAGACTTTTAACTACATGAATACGAGTGTTACAAAAGGACATGCGTATCACAATGTTAACGAGCAAATGACTTTCGATAGGAATGAGTAGCGTCAAAAAATTCTCGTTAACAACCTGATGTAATTTCTTATTTTGTTCTATTTAACCTACCTTAATCTATTGGGATTTTCAAGGCTTGGTGATGATGGTGATGAAATTTGAACCCGAACTTCGGATAATTCAGGTCGTGTACCCAAATTTTTGCACTCCCCTAACCTTGATGCTCAATCATATGGCTGTAATGAATATGCCGTGCCGCCATGATCTATTAATGAAGTTGTGTCAAACGCGACTTTTACCTCTCATATGTGAGTTGTACATCTAGGGATTTGTCCTGCAATCATAATTTTTGTTATCTTTTGAAGAGTATCATATTACATTTTGGAGTGGGATTTTATACATATTTGTATATAGGAATTTCCTACATACTGCCATACATTTACTGACACGTAGGAGAGAAAAGTGACATATAGGAAAGAGAAATCAATGTTATAATAAAAAATTACTCTCTCCTGTGTGTCAGCAAATGTATGGCAGTATGTGGGAAGTTCCTACATACAAGTATGTATAATATACCACTCCTTACATTTTCCCTTTGTTTGATGCGGAATGTATAAAATCTCACTCCTTGCATTTTCCCTTTGTTTGATGCGGATGACTGTGTACTTAAAAGTGTTACTTGGATTCTTCCTTGAAGGAGGGGAAAGAGAAACGGCCAGTTCCTGTGGTGCAACTTAATGTTATACGCTTGTTAGCTGACCTGACTGTTTCTGTTAAGAAGCCTGAAGTGGTGGACATGATTTTGCCAGTATTTATTGAATGTTTGGAAGAGGGCGATGCTTCCGATCCTGGCTTGTTGCGATTACGTGTATGTAAATTTGACTTGTTTGGACGTGTTCAACTCTTATCTATTTCCCTTCCATTCTTTTCACTAGACGACTGCATATCTCGTTACTTGTAGTAATCACGGGGCATGTTTTTTATGATCTGCCCTTGTTGAACGCAGCTTCTTGATGCTGTTTCTTGCTTGGCGAGTCTAGGTTTCGAAAAGTCTTATCGAGAAACTATTGTTCTGATGACAAGGAGCTATTTAGTCAAACTCTCAAGTGTTGGTTCAGCTGAAAGTAAAACACAGGCACCTGAAGCCACTACAGAGCGTGTTGAGGTACAGTGATTCTTTTGTTTCGCAATATATTTCTTTATCAGGTTGTTGGTAAATTTGTGACTCTTAAGTGGATGCTCACTGGTTCAATCATTCTAGACTCTTCCTGCAGGATTTCTTGCAATTGCTACTGCTCTTTCAAGCTCAAAAATGCGCGCAGACTTTCGTTACCGTCTACTGTCTTTGTGCTCGGATGTTGGCTTAGCAGCAGAATCTCAAAGTGGAAGGTAGAGTGATTTCTTCCTTAATATTGTGAATAGCATGTCGTACTGATGTATAATTTTTGTTTTGAGGATTGTCATTAGGGAAGTAGAAGTTTCCTATTTTTGTTACTTCGTATTTACTTTCTTCTTGTTTATCAGTCAGCTAATTCATTATGAGATAGTTCTTCACTGACTTATATGTTTACCTCTATATAGGAGTGGAGCAGATTTTCTTGGACCTTTACTCCCTGCTGTTGCTGAGATATGTTCAGATTTTGTTCCTAGCGTAGATGTAGAACCTCCAATGTTAAAGTTGTTTCGCAACCTGTGGTTCTACATTGCTCTTTTTGGGTTAGCCCCTCCTATTCAAAAATCTCAAGCTGCAACAAAATCCGTTTCAACTACGCTGAATAGTGTGGGTAGTATGAGTGTTATGGCCCTTCAAGCTGTGGGAGGACCTTACATGTGGAATGTTCAGTGGTCTTCTGCCGTCCAACGAATTTCACTAGGAACCCCACCCCTTGTAAGTTTTCTTTGTGAGCATATCCCCATGAATTCTTTTGTACTTTTTACTCCCTCCGTCCCATTTTAATAGGCCATGTTTCTTTTTTTGTTTGTCCCGTATTATAGGCATGTTTCCTTTATTTAAAAGGCAGTTAAAATAAGCATTTTACTTGTATACCCTCATTAAATGTACTTTTCGTAGACAAACAAAACTTTTCACATTTCCAATGAAGGGTATCTTAGTAAAACAAGTAAGAAATTAAATGTTCCAACCACTCGAGCTAATTTTTTCTTAATCCGAGTGAAAATTCATACAAGCCTATTAATTTGGGACGGAGGGAGTACGAGTTATTAGAGCTTTCCATTGTTTTACTCTGAGTCAGATATATTCATGTTTTGATTTGAACTTCTCTTACTCCATTGATGTGCATGCTTATCATATGATTGATGCCCATGGCTTCTGCATGGAGAACTTTAACCATGCAATACTAACTGGTTTCCATTTTCCATCATTGTTAGATTTCCAAATATGAGCTATAGTGTTGCCCCTTAGTCTGTTACCTTCCACGCTTTCAGTTTTTATCCAACATATGCTGTGTTTTGTTTAGACCTGTTGTTGTGAAATGCCCAGACTTTCTTGTTATTGAGGTCTTACTTGGTTACTCCTATGTAGTGCACCATAATCTATGGGTGTTTTTTGTGCTGAATGTCGTTCTTCATTAATGATTGGTAACAAAGGAAAAAAAAGGATTGTGACATTGTAATAATCGTATAGAGATTCAAAGATGCTGATAGGATAATACTTGTGTAATTCATCTGATTATAGTGTAATGATACAACTTGGACTTTTGGCAAAATGATCTGTTTCATTCTAGGTGGTCAGTTCTGTGAAGTGGCTTGAAGATGAGTTAGAGCTCAATGCTCTTCACAATCCTGGCAGTCGCCGAGCAAGTGGCAATGAGAAAGCAGCTACAACTCAAAGATCTGCTCTTTCTGCTGCACTAGGAGGTCGAGTTGAGGTTTCAGCAATGAACAACATTTCAGGTATGGTGAACTTCTATTTCTCATGTGTTTTCATTAGTTTGTTTCTGATATAGGCAAGTCCTGATGGTTAGAGACTTTGTTTAATTTCTGACGATAGGCGTGAAGGCAACGTATCTACTTGCTGTAGCTTTTCTGGAGATAATACGATTTAGCAGCAACGGTGGCATCCTCAATGGCCACACTACTTCCTCTGCTTCGAGAAGTGCCTTCAGCTGCGTATTTGAATACCTCAAAACTCCAAACCTCATGCCAGCTGTCTCCCAGTGCTTGACAGCAATCGTTCAGCAGGCCTTTGACGCCGCAATATTGTGGATGGTACTTCTTTTTAACTAAAGGGCTTGTTGATTATGTTCCATTCCTTTTTCTTTTTCATATTTCTGTTCCATATCCTCTGCGACTTGTCAAAAATATAATCTTTGTGGACATTGTACATTACCTTGAGTGAAATGTTAGGTAAAAAAATGATTTAGTTAGTCTTTTCTTTATTAATGTTTGATAATGGCTTTAGCCGTGTTACTTTACTGATTTATCATGTATTAGAGTATCTTAAGTGGAAAATCATTTAGAAGTCTGAAGTCCCAATTAAAGTGCCCTTTTTCCTGTGGAATGTCACTCTGGAAAATATAGTGAAAATGTACCAGTGATTCAGCTAATCATTTCCTGGTCCATTTTCTGAAGGTTTATGAGCTGTAGAGTCTCAGAGTACTTATCCATGCATGTGTACCAAATTATGCCTTACTAATATTTTTTCCCCTTCTGTGTTTCTTTGCGCCCTTGCTCCTCTGGCCCTTGTCTCAAAGGGCTTCTCTGTACAAAGTGCATCTAATTGTCCCATTTTATTTTACGTTCCTTTCTTCTTTTTCTTTTTTTCCCTTTTGTGCTTCTACACCAGTGTTCCTTTTGCCTTGCTTTAATTCTGATACCCGCTCAGCCATGAACTACATATATGCTTTTCTTCTCCTCCTGTTCAAGTTTTTGTTCAATAGCAATGTTTTATGGTTTTTGTTTGTTGAATCCGCTTATCTTTGGGCTTGGTGTAGGAGGAGCGGACACCGGAGACAGGAAATGAAGCTGAAACTAGGGAGTCAACACTTTCTATACATGCTTGTTTTCTTATAAAAAGTATGTCTCTGAGAGAAGATAACATCCGGGATATCTCTGTTAATTTGTTGTCTAGACTTAGAGAGAGGTTTCCGCAGGTAAGATTCTTGTCTCCTCTGTTTCTTTTTTTATTTAATTTTTCTATCTTTATTCAAGATGAAAAATATTTTTAAGTTTAAACCATGTCCTCTGGTCATTCAACATGATGAGTACACCTAAGCAACTGGATTCCACTCCTGCAGATTTTGTGGAACTCTTCCTGTCTAGATGCGCTCCTATTTTCTGTTCATAACGACCCACCATCAGCTGTTGTTCATGATCCAGCATGGATAGCTACTGTTAGATCTCTTTATCAGAAGATTGTTCGAGAATGGATCGTTTTTTCACTTTCATATGCCCCATGCACTAGCCAGGGTCTTCTTCAGGTATATCGAGGCTCTATGAAACCATCTTTGAATTGTCTTTTGACTTCCGAGTATTCTCAAGTTTTGGCTGTATGCCCCCATTTCTTGAGGAATTCTCACAAATTTCTTGTGCCTTTTTATTTCATTGTAGTTAAGAATTGCTTCTTTGGCTTTATTTGACTTTTTCTTCCTCTAAATGGAAGTATTAGTGATAACTATTTGCACATGGAGTTTCTCATATTATTTGCTTCATTTTCGAATTAATAAACTCATTGGCAAGATTTTTCAGCACAAGTCGAGCTCAGTCGGTGTCTCTCATGGGATGTTACTTCATTTATGTGAAAATAAAAAGACCTCTATACAATTTGCTCAACTATACCGTACCATATCTAATAATGTGTTAAAGGTTCTTTGTCTTCATATCTATTGCCTTGTTACTTATTGTCTTAATATAGTTGTTGTGATCTATAATAATATTCCTTCAAGATTAGTTAAAAGCATCAGACATTTTGCAGATCTTGATTCTTCCATTTTATTTTATTTTATTTTATTTTATTTTATTTTTGTTGTTGTTGTCACTTGTTTTTCCCTTACAAATTTCATTTGTTTACGTACCTTTTCATTTTCTCACTCTTCAATATTTCATCAGGAAAAGCTGTGTAAAGCAAACACATGGCAAAAAACGCAGTCTGCCACTGATGTTGTTTCCCTATTATCTGAAATACGGATTGGCACTGGCAAACATGACAATTGGAGTGGCTTAAAGACAGCAAACATTCCTGCAGTACTAGCTGCTGCAGCTGCTGCATCAGGAGCAAACTTTAAATTGATGGAGGCCTTTAACTTGGAGGTTTTAAGTACTGGTGTAATTAGCGCAACAGCTAAATGTAATTATGCTGGAGAAATTGCAGGCATGAGAAGATTATATGATAGCATCGGTGGAATTCAACCGGGCACTTCACAACCTGGCTTTGGCCTTGGACTTGGCCTTCAAAAGTTGAAGTCTGGAGTATTTCCTCAGGCAGCACCGCAGCAAAATGATTCTTTTAATGAGATGATGCTCACCAAGTTTGTGCGACTACTTCAACACTTTGTAAACATTGCAGAAAAAGGTGGGGCAGTGGATAAATTAACGTTTCGAGAAACATGTTCCCAGGCTACTGCATTGCTCCTTTCAAATCTGGTATTTTTTGTACTCAATCTTTTTGTCTTTACTTTCTTACCGAAGAATTAATTTTTTTTTTTCTAGTTTGAACTTAAATCCATGCAAGGCTGGGACATTTCTATTTTATCAGCTCAATGAAGGAAAGAATGCACGGCACAGTTACTCTTTATATACGAAACTGTCTTAGTTAATCAGGATATAGTGAAATAGATGTCCTTAATTAACTTCTTGGTACAGTGAGGATCTCCTCAAACTTTCTTTACGCGTAAAGATGTGGATAAATTCTTTCATTCGTATTTTTTTCTCAATGGCTGTAACATTCTTCCCCACATTCTGTTATTAAATATGGTAGGTTTTTTGTTCTTAGGAATCTGTCTCAAAAGCAAACATAGAGAGCTTTTCCAAACTTCTACGTCTTCTTTGCTGGTGTCCAGCTTACATGTCGACACCCGATGCAATGGAGACTGGGATATTTATTTGGACCTGGTTAGTCTCTGCTGCTCCTCAATTGGGATCTCTTGTTCTTGCTGAGCTTGTTGATGCATGGTTGTGGACAATCGATACCAAACGAGGTCTCTTTGCTTCAGAAGTGCAGTATTCTGGACCTCCTGCAAAACTGAGGCCTCATCTTGCACCTGGGGAACCAGAAACACCACCAGATAAGGACCCCGTTGAACAAATTGTTGCTCATCGGCTATGGCTTGGATTTTTCATTGATCGTTTCGAGGTGAGAAAATGTCACAGTCTAATGCCTCTAAAACCAATTCAGGCAAACCATGTGTTACTTTCTTTCTGTTTGTCATATGATAATAAGTTTCTCTCAATTAGTTTTTCTATGACAAATTCTTGCACAAATAGAAGTGATTGCATTACTTTTCTATGAAAATCCTTCTGGCAGAACTGGTTTTTGTGGGTTACTGCCAAAATCAACATAAATAATTGTAATTGTTACAAGAGGTCACTTTTATGTACATTTATAGTTTTTGGAAGGCTGTGTCGCATGTTTTCAGATGTTAAAATGTAAACTGGTTGTTTTCGGTGGATGGGTCTTTGTGTCTTCGATTGTGTATCTAGGACACATTCAGTCTGTCTTCATAATGAAGGAATTCATGAGCATAATTAATTATTCATTTTAGCAAGTTTTTTGGGGTGTAAGGCCAACTGTTAATGGGAGACTAGATTCTTTTTAGGTGGTTCGGCATGATAGTTTTGAGCAACTCTTGCTTCTTGGTCGGATGATACAAGTGACGACAAAGCTTCCGTGGAATTTTTCACACCATCCAGCTGCTGCTGGAACTTTTTTCACCTTTATGCTGCTTGGACTCAAGTTTTGTTCATGCCAGTCCCAGGGTAATCTGCAAAATTTCAAAACAGGACTTCTGCTGTTGGAGGACCGCATATACAGGTGACAAATCTGCTTCTACTTGCACATCCATTTCAACATTTGAGGTGCAACTTTGTAAAGGTTACTTCTTCATTCAGATATTGAGACTCCATTTCTTATTTGTTGCAGGGCATCTTTGGGTTGGTTTGCCAATGAGCCTGAATGGTATGATCTGAACAACATTAATTTTGCTCAGAGTGAGGCTCAATCTGTTTCTTTATTTGTTCATTATCTTGTAAATGAGTGTACGGATGCTCCTCAACTGGATTTGAAGTCACAGGGACGTGAAAATGGAATCTCTTTGGTTGATTTGGTAAGAATTAGGCTTGTAATTACTCAATTACCATTATCTTGCTTATGAGACTTGTCGGCTTAAATTAATCTTGTTGCTGCTTCTGCGACTAGGGCTATATTAACTTTTAGTTGGCATAGGATTTCTCAATCCCAAGTCTGCATCTCATCTATGTTCCTCTTTGTTCATCTGCAGAAAGATCAATATCACCCTGTCTGGGGTCATATGGATAACTACACAGTTGGACGAGAGAAGCGGAAGCAATTGCTTTTGATGCTATGCCAGCATGAGGCTGATAGGCTTGATGTTTGGGCACAGCCTATTAATGCAAACTCGAAGTAAGCATTTTTCGTCATGTCTTTCATGGGTGATTATTCTTGCTTATTCTCAAAAGTTTAGAGAAGATTTTTAAGATTTACAATGAATATTTGCTTTTGCTTCCACTTGTAATTCAGGGACAACATGCCGCCTCGGCCTAAAGTTACATCTGAGAAGTGGGTTGAATATGCTCGGACTGCATTCTCTGTGGATCCTCGGATAGCTTTATCATTGGCCTTTAGGTTCCCTACAAATACCTTCTTAAAAGCCGAAATGACTCAGCTGGTCCAGGTACTTTCTTCCCATCTGAATTGATTTGAAACAAAGAACTATGCAGGGTTTACCCATTTCAAGTAATTAGGCACAGGTTCTCAAATTATGTTAGGGTCACTAAGAAACAAACTTTCATTCGTAGTGCTCATAGGTACGACTTACGACCATTTCAAGATCACAGGTCTGCGAATATAGCATTTTTGTTGCAAAGATTTTACATTAACCTCGGTTTTGGAACTGTATATTTCTGCAAGTTCTAAAATATTTATAGTAATTAGACCATCGTTTAGAAATTTCTATTATTTGATTAAACAAAATGGTTTCTCAAAGTAATTGGTTCGTCTTAGATTGTCTGTTAAACCATCGAATTTCTAGTGGTTTTTTGAAAGCAGTATGATGCTATCATCCTTCCAAACTGGTTCTCAAATGTTTTTGGATGAACATTTTAAAACTTGTTTTTTTTTTTGTTGTATTTGGATTTGGATTTTCCCAGTTGAGAAAATTGTGAGATTTAACCATTGCAGTCGCATATTACGGAGCTCCGCTGTGTACCTGAGGCATTGCCATATTTTGTTACTCCGAAGGCTGTTGATGAAAATTCAACACTTCTACAACAGTTACCACACTGGGCCGCTTGTTCAATCACACAAGCTCTTGAGTTCCTCACACCTCCATATAAAGGCCATCCACGTGTGATGGCCTACGTTCTCAGAGTTTTAGAGTCGTATCCTCCTGAACGAGTGACCTTTTTCATGCCACAGCTAGTACAGGCTTTACGCTATGATGATGAGGTGAGTTGTCTTTTGGATGTCTGCAAGTACATGACCTTAAAAACTCTATTTGTTTGGTGCTAATAATTGATTCTCAGTGAGAGACCACAATTTTTATTAAACTTACAATTTTAGTTACTATTTTAACAATTTGATTGCATGGTTAATGTGGAAAAATTCCAGTGAAATGTAATGAAGTCAGGTATCTATTGCTAAATGTTGGATGACTAATAGTTCCATGAATTGCTCAGGAACACCCATCTTAATACTTCTCTCGAGACTAGGTTGAAGATATTATTGATATATTCCTGAACTCTCTAAACTTGAAACTTCATTTTCATCACTTTCTTTATTTTAGTTTCCTTTAGGCAAACGGTATAATGCTACATATTGTATGTGTATGGTTGTGGTATATCTGATAAAGAATTTCTATCTGGCAGCGATTAGTAGAAGGTTACTTGCTTAGAGCTGCTCAAAGAAGTGACACGTTTGCTCATATATTAATATGGCATTTACAGGTAGGAAAACATCTGGTTGATAACGAATATTTAAAGCTTTTGCGTTCTTATTATAGTGATAAAGACGATCAGTACCAAGTATATTCTAGTGACTATTTGCTTGGTTTAAACAGGGTGAGACAGTTCCTGAGTCAGGGAAAGATGCAAGCTCTGGGAAGGTATTGCTATTTTAAATTATTTACTATCTAGTTGAATGATCTTGGCCTCTTATTTGCTTACATGCTTTCCCTTGTATCTTAATCGAGTACCTGAAGATACCAGTGGACATGCATTCTCTCACTATTTGTCTTGCACTAGCTGTTAGTTTCACTATATCATTTGAAGTTATGTTTTCCCTTTTCAGAACAGTGCATTCCTAGAACTGTTGCCTGTTGTTCGGCAACGAATAGTTCATGGGTTCACTTCTAAGGCGCTCGACTTGTTTCAGAGAGAATTTGATTTCTTTGAGAAAGTGACTTCTATATCTGGTGTGCTATTTCCAGTTCCAAAGGAAGAACGTCGAGCTGGCATCCGAAGGTACTTGTTTGTGTCACTACAAATTTGTGTTCTATGTCAGTGGCTGTTGGAGGTAGATCTGATTAGTCTTTCTGAACTAGGGAATTGGAGAAAATTGAACTGGAAGGAGACGACCTTTATTTGCCCACTGCTCCAACTAAGCTTGTCAGAGGTATTCGCGTTGATAGTGGAATTCCATTACAATCAGCAGCAAAAGTTCCTATCATGATCACTTTTAATGTGGTGGATCGGTTTGGAGACCAGAATGATATAAAGCCTCAAGCTTGCATTTTCAAGGTTTTTTTTCTAACTAATGACATTGTGTTTTTCAAGGTAACTGTGTTTATCATAATATTCTTATATGTTTATATTTGTTACAGCAGAATTGTTATAACTGAAATACATGTACTATAATGTTTTTTGTTATTTAATTAAAAACAAATAGGCCGTAGTTGTAATTGGTTCCTATACCGAATACTGTGCTTGGCGCGAGTAGCCTCAAGTTATGTCGAAAGAGAAATAGCTGTAAGTTCTTGGCAGCGTTTTCTTTCTTATTAGTTGTTATTGGGAACTATGTTTTCTGCAAAATCATTCCCAGTTCTTAGTTTCTCTGTAGTTAAATATCCTTGAGATACAAAATAGTTTATGTTTTCCCCGAGAGCTAGTGTATATTGCCCCCTGGGACATCTCTTAGTTTTGGCATAGTAAATGGACTCCGCTAACTGGGTTGTTTTTCCTTCTGAACTAGGTCGGAGATGATTGCCGGCAAGACGTTCTTGCTTTACAAGTTATTTCACTTCTAAGAGACATCTTTGAAGCTGTTGGAATTAATCTCTATTTGTTTCCTTACGGAGTTCTCCCCACTGGCCCAGAGAGGGGAATAATCGAGGTGAACTTTTCTTATAAGGTTTATTGAGGTTAAATCCTCCTCTGGACAAGAAAAAGAAGAAGAAAAAACCAACTTCATTTGATGCATTGAACCATCCTGGTAGTTGTCTATTTTCATTTAGAAATTTGATCAAAGGATAATGGATCATTGGCATCATATAGTCATAATTGATATGCTACTGGCAAAGACTATTCTCAGATGTGCAAAATATAAACGAGTTGAGACTCTAGAATCAATGTAATCCTATGACCTGCTCTTATCTGACTGGTTTTAGCTTATTTACTTTGTTATCTTTTTCTATTGATTCCAAGTAAAAACCCTTGCTATGCAGGTTGTGCCAAATACACGTAGTAGAAGTCAGATGGGTGAAACCACTGATGGTGGTTTATATGAAATTTTCCAACAGGAATATGGGCCTGTTGGTACTCCCAGATTTGAGAGTGCTCGTGAAAATTTCATAATCAGTAGTGCTGGTTATGCAGTTGCCAGTCTCCTGCTTCAACCAAAGGATAGACACAATGGAAACCTCTTGTTTGACAAGTATGTTTTGAGCTTTCGCACGAACTCTGCCCATTTTTTTTTTTTTGGAAACTTCCAAAATTAGCCTTTTCTCCTGATATCAAAATCTCAATCTGTTACGGGCCTTACCGCTGCTGAAGATAATCGTTTTAAGTCACCACAGCAAATCATCTTAAAGTTTTCTTTTCCCTACTTAATATAATGTGGCTCTGGTAAAAGCTTTCCAGATAATTCTGTAACCTTGTGCACAATACACCCTAATGGAAATCTGGAAAATTCATACTGGAATGTCATATATTCCATCTCAATTGTTCTAGCAGCATCTAAATTCTGTGTTGCTGTTCATTTCAAATTGTGTTGTAAGCTATTTAATTTTAGAGTAATGATATTCATATCAACTACTTATACCAGCTTGGATTATGTGGTCCATAATTAGCCACATCATCACATACTCTCTCTCT
The DNA here is from genome assembly GCA_001753735.1 of Embelia ribes. Lineage (NCBI taxonomy): Eukaryota > Viridiplantae > Streptophyta > Magnoliopsida > Ericales > Primulaceae > Embelia > Embelia ribes. Next base: position 12,465 of record MKEJ01063126.1, read on the forward strand.
TTTGTAAGAATAGGATGAATTGGTTAATTATGGACCACGCAATCCAAGTTGGTACAAATAGTTGGTATGAATATTATATTCTTAATTTATTATTGGGAATGCTCAGATAACCACATTAATACCTATTTCATGGCAGTGTGGGTAGGCTTGTCCATATTGATTTCGGCTTTATCTTGGAAACTTCTCCGGGTGGGAATATGCGGTTCGAAAGCGCCCATTTTAAGCTGAGCCATGAGATGACTCAATTGCTTGATCCATCTGGAGTGATGAAAAGTGAGACATGGTACCAGTTTGTGAGGTATTTAGATATTCTCTCTTTTTTTGCAAGCTATGTTTTCTTAGTTTTTAATTTCTGTATCGACTCTAATGATTTTTTGTTATACTCATAGCCTATGCGTGAAAGGATATCTGGCTGCTCGTCGACATATGGATGGCATTATCAACACAGTATTGATGATGATAGACAGTGGATTGCCTTGCTTCAGCAGAGGGGACCCGATAGGTAATTTACGAAAGAGATTTCACCCTGAAATGAGCGACCGAGAAGCTGCCAATTTCATGATCCGCAAGTGCACTGATGCTTACAATAAGTGGACTACTGCCGGTTATGACTTGATACAATATTTGCAGCAGGGCATAGAGAAGTGATTGGGCTTATCCCGTGTCAGTTTTCAAATGTAAATTATGATTAATATTGATTTACGCACCACAGGTACAGTTTCTTTTTACTAAAATATTTGCCACTATGACCTGGCTCAGATAATTTTAATATCGTAATCGTCGAAAATTGAGTTGTTTGTGCCTGAATAGTAAGTAAAATTCCTGCTGACAGGCTAAGGTTTGTACGAGTAGATCATGTAATCCTATCTATTAATGGAATTATATCCATTTTGTTGCATTTTTACCGTTACTTGATTTCTTATGTGTGCCTTTGGTAGCGAAGAACCCACGAGGGGTGTTGGAAATCTAGGTCGGCATATTACGTGGTTCTATTCTCAACATAAAAAGTTCTAGCTATGTTAAGAGGTGCATTTGTAACGGGTATATGATCGTCTTCAGGTAGATTTTGGTGGGTTTTTTTTTGATAAAATAAACAATCCTTCTTTAATCTCATAATACTGGATGACATTGCGAAATGCTTGAAATCGATCTGTTGATAAGAGTTCCCAAACTTGTCAAAACATAGAGCGTCTAACAAAAAGAGGTCACATTTAGATATAAAAAATCATGAAGTACATAATTTGCATTCTTAGCTAAAATATTCGCCACAACATTAGCTCCCCCGTATATGACTAATAACCAAAAAGCCGAAGGTATATGACTAATAACCAAGAAGCCGAAGGAATGGGCTAAACGTCAACAAGATTCAATCGTACATTAGAACTTGTATAAATCAGTACATGCTTATAGCCTAAAAGATTATAGCAATGTAGTTCCCAATTGAAAGTTTCGAGTTCAGCCATAACCAGGATAGAAGCACGCCTAAAATGGGGTTACCATTATGGTCGCGAAGGACCTCTCGAGCTCCAGCTGTAGGTTAATGAGATTGGCGTTGTTGTCCTGTCAAGATTTACTTTAACAAAATATCTGGAAGGGGAGGGATCCAAGTGATACGAATTTTGGTCCAGCTTATACTTTTATTAAACATGAGTTTTTAGGCAGGGTAGTTGCATAAGGCCAAAATTTATGATGCGTTTGATGCAAAAAAAAATATGATGAAAAATAAAATAATGTAGTTGAATGCATGATTTTTTTGTGAAGAATTTTTTTTTTTCATTTTATTTTTTACGATAAATCCTTACATCAAACGAAATGCCACTACATTCGCCAAAAGTTGGGGATTAAGCGAGTCAATTGCGAGTTGAAATGGTGAATGCAAATAGTGACCATTTTTTTTCAAACTTGTGGCATTTGTACCGTATTCTCTTATCAGATTCTCTAAAGTACAGAAAAAATAAGTTCTATCTCTATTTTACAGAATTTCTATTTATTTTTCTCTACGTCAAATTAACTATTACATTATCTACTGCATTAAAATACTATTTTCATATCTTTAACCATTTCATATTTAAATTTCACACATAACATTATATTGAATTATGAAATATTATTAGTTTAGTTATGTATTGATAAAAAAATATATTATTATTTCTTAGCTTTGAATTGATAATTTTGATTTTATTTAATTTATTAATTCTCTATATAAATAAAAAAATATAAATAAATCTCTTTTTAAGCAAATCAAGAAAAAGGGGTATAGAAATAATGGGATAAAAGAAAAATATAAATATAAAAAATTCTATAAAAATTATTTACATAAATAATAGAATAGCTTAATAAAAACTACAATTTCTTAGCATTAAACATTAAATTTTTAGAATATAAAATTTAAAAATAAATTCAAAAATGTTGGTTTTTGAAATGCTCTTTCGCATTTACGCAGTTGACATTGTATTTTATATTTTTATAGACAGCTCAAAGTTTTGGGTCACAATTAAGTCATGGATGAATGGAAAACTACAACTTTGCCAACTATTCTTTGGATGATATGTTTAGTGAAAAGATCGTCTAACACTACAAAATTTCTACACTAATAGAAATTAAATTATTGGTCACATTAATAAAATCTTTCATATATAATTAAAAAAATATTTTTATAATTTTTTATTATAATATTTTATTTTTATAGCTTATATTTTATTTTTCAATTCTTGCACTATTTTTTAGAGTACAAGATGACGCTCGTCCACATGTTTACACCCTGGCTATATATATTATTTTATCATTACAACAGTGGGAATTCTATTATAAATAATTCAAAGTTATATGGGTAGATAGAAGTACAGGGTCCACTCATTTAATTTCAATGCTCCCACTGTCTCCAAGTTTCGCCTACAAATTGATAATATTTTTGCTCAATTGAACACAGAAAATTACGGAAAAAAATAGAGTAAGAGAGAAAAAAAGAGAGAAAAAGTAAGTTATACTCCAAATATTCCACCTTATAATATTCCAAAATTTCATATATAAAATAAATGCATACCGGTTCTCTCATGGATTAAGTTCAAGTTTAACTCTAAAATTAAACTGAGGGTTGAACCATTTAATTCTTGTCTCGTTATTAATTTTATGTTCTTTCTTATTTTGGGTGATTATATAATTTTACAACATATTATCAGCACAGGCCTTTATTAAAATTAAAATATTTTTATCAATTTTGCTTAAAATTTGATACTAGTAATGATACACGTTAAAAGTTGTTGCGGTGCATGAAAGTCATAACTTTAAAAGCTTTATAAAAGTTATTTACTAACATATCCCTTAGCTTTTAAATGTTATTATACTTTAGCCTATTCTACTCTTACTATTTTCTTTATTCCCATCAAACTTATAAAAGTTACATTTTTTTTAGAAAAATGGAAAATATTACTAAACGAAAATTTAATATTTTAAAAAATACCGGGGACAATTTTTATTCATAGGCCGTTGATGTTCAGCTTCACTTGCAAGCTTAATCTCTTGAAAAAACTATTGAAGCGGATAATACATCAATAGTTCAAAAAAAAACAAAAACACTTATTATTATACGCCACCATACACATGAAAATTTGAATAAGAGTACTTAAATGTTATGGATCCTATAAAGATATGAAATAATCTAAAAGAAAGATTTGATTACAGAAAAAATATTATTTTGCCAACTGCTTTATATAAATAATGAAATATCTGATCTCAAGAATTTGCAATTGTTGCAGAATACAGTGATCAAGTTCTTTGTATTATTGCAATACTAAGAGTTTGTGGTGAAGAAATAAGTGAAAAATGACATGTTGGAGAAAATACTGACAACTTTTAATATGTCTAATTTGCTTCTCACACAACAGTACAGGAAGAGGAAATTTAAAACTTTATAAAGCTGAACAAAATAACCAAGTGTTGATTTATAATCATAATTCTTGCCCGACATGCTCTGCCGCATTGCCATAAGTGAATGCGATGACATATAACAGTCATGGATGGAGGAATCAACATACCTATAGGCAAAGGTGATGGCGAGGTCAAAACTGTCACAATCATGGAGGCCAAACCTCTGATTGGCAGAAACATGTCTTCTGTCACCAGCGTATTCATAATAAAGGGAGGGGCATTCAAAAACCTCCCAAACCTGGTAATGGCCCCCAAAAGTCAAGAAATGATATATGTTATCACTGCGGATTAGTTGGGCACTCGAAAAGTTTATGCCCTACAACAAAATACTTGGTGCAGTTATATCAAAACTCGATCATAAATGAGAAAAAGAATATTGAGACGAATTTTGCCGAATGTTCTATGGGAAGACAAGAAAATATTGCTCTCATATTTGATGATTATCAGAATCTTGGAAACGTTGATATTCATAATAGGAATACATATCTTGATATTTCGGATTTTTTAGCTGAAGACGATAATCTTCGTATTGAATAAGTACATGATATATTAATAAGTACTTTATGTATATTTTCTCCGTATAATGTAGTCTTATGTATTTAAATAAAGTTGACTACTCAGTAATATATCAACTTTTAATAAAATGGTTGCTGTTGTTTATAGAGAATCATGACTTGCAACAACATATTAACTGATGGTGATGATAACATATGTCTGGTTGATAGTGCAATGACTCATATTATACTGTGCAATAAAAAGTATTTCCCTACTATGAAAATTTTAGAAGCATATGTCAATACAATATTAGGTTCTGTTGTTTTAATTGAAGGCTCTGGAATAACAAATATAATGTTATCTGGCAGTACAAAGCTATATATTGATAATACATTGTATTCTTTTAAATCCAAAAAAAATCTATTGAGTTTCAAAGATATCCGTAAAAATAATTATCTTATTGAAACTGCAAATGAAAATAGTAAGGATTTTCTCTATATAACGAAAATCGTTTTTAATCAAAAGGTGATCATTGAAAGATTTTCAATATATAAATTAGGGATATATTTTACCAGAATAAAGTGTATTGAATCATACACTACGATACATAATGAAGATCCCAAGTCAAAGAGTTATACCCTATGGCATGATAGACTTGATCACCCAGGTCTTAATATAATGTGTCGAATAATCAAAAGCACATTTGGTCATTTCCTCAAAATTGAAAATCTTGGAAAGCTGAATGATTCAAAGTGTGTTGCTTGCT
>MKEJ01063130.1:0-12091 GCA_001753735.1 Embelia ribes
TGTACTAACCAATATTATTTCTACTTCACGAGACTACGCACTATGCCTTATATTCTTCTACCATAAATATAATCATACTCGTCACAACACGTCATATACAACACTTTAATAATATTATATATCATGATATATAAATTATTAAAAGCAAAAAATTTTCTCTAAATTTCCGGGACGTTACAGAAGGAATTGCCAATGACCCAATCTTCCCATGTGTATTTATCAAGATATCTATAATAGGTTTTGCTATCATAGCAGTTTATGTTGATTTTCTCAACTTAGTTGGAACATCTGAGGAGTTAATTAAAATTGCAAATTGTCTAGAGGAATAATTTGAGATGAAGAATCTCATAAAGACAAATTACTGCTTAGGCTCACAGATTGGACATTTGCCTATGGGGATACTGTTCACTAATTAACTTATACAGAAAAAATATTAAAATAATTTTACACGGATAAAGCACATCCTCTAAGATCTCTAATGGTAGTCCATTCTTTTGATATAAAAAAAACACTCATTTTGTCCTCAAGAAGAAGGAAAAGAACTTATTGGCCAAAAAGTACCATATTTAAGTACTATTAGTTATTTACTATATCTTGCAAATTGCACATGATAGAATATTATTTTTTCGTCAATCTATTGGCTGGATACAGTTCTGCACCAACAAGACATCATTAGGATGGAATTAAGCACATATTGCGGTATCTTGGTGGGACGTCAAATATGGGATTATACTATTCAAATTAGTCAAATTCTCATTTAATGGGTTATGCTGATGCAAGATATCTTTATGATCTACATAATGTAAAATCACAGACTGGTATGTATTTACTTATGGAGGTACAACTATATCATAGAAATCTACAAAGCAAATCTTAACTACTACCTCATCCAATCATTATGAGATTATTGCAATCCATGAAGCTAACCATGAATGTATTTGGTTAAGATCATTAATTCAACGCATCAAATAAAAGAATGACATTAATCCGGTGAAAGGAATTCCAACTATATTATTTGACGATAATTCTGCATATATCACACAACTCAAAGGAGGTTACATCAAAGACAATCAAACTAAGCACATATCTCCAAAAATTCTTTTTATACTCATGGGTTACAAAAGGCTGGAGATATAAATATTCGGCATATATATTCTCAGGATAATCTGGTATATCAATTTACCAAGTCGCTTCCATCATCAATATTTCAAAAACTGGTATTCAATATAGGATTGCGAAAACTACAAAATGTGGAAGAAAAACTGTGTGCTCAAATTAGGGGGCGGCAATATCTGAATATCATATAATGATTGATCATTCAAGGGGAAGTGTTATAAATTAATAAAATGTATTGTGGCTGATGCAAGAATGAGACTCAATCATTAAATGAAAGCAATATACGTGACGCAAGTGCTGATGCAAGTATGATCATATCATTTATTTTCAGCTGCTCCATTGTTTCCCAATTTTGCCTATAAATTGAGCATTCTTTCATTGTTGTAAGTATGCAAAAAAATAAAAATAAATAAACTCAATATAAGAGAGAAAAGAAAGAGAGAACAATAAGGGTGTGCACCAAATATTTTACCTCCTTATACCTTAAATTTTCATGTATAAAATAAATACGTACCGGTTATACCGTAAACTAAGCTCAAGTTTAACTTTCCAATTAAACTTGAGAATGGACTACATAATTTTCATGTCTCTATTTAAATTTTATGCTATTTTTTTTTAAGTATTGTTATATATATTTCTATAAGGTTGAGAATTGTGGGTTCAGTATTAACAACGCGTAGGTGAAAACTAATCCGTCCCCTAAGATATAAAAATAATTTATATTCTTTTCATCTTATTTTAATAAATTTTTTTTTAGTCTATCTCAATATATATTTCAGTTTCTATTTTAAAAATAGTTAAAAAATTACTTTACTAAAATATTTTTATTTATTGCAGTCATTTAATTACTCTATCCATAACGAGCTGTACAAAATTGTAACATTAATTAGGGGTATAGAACGAAAGAGAATAAAAATATTTTGAATTTCAACAATATTAATTAATCTTTTCTAATACTTGTCAAAAAAAGATATGACTATTAAAATGGGATGGATGAAGTACATAATTATTATTTTGGAAATTTTTTATTGTTCCTATTCATTTCATTCATTACTCCCTAGATTTCTAAATAATTGTTATTTTAAAGAATTTTTTTTTTCTATTTATTGGCACTTTAGAGAACCAAGAAATAAAACTTCAAATCAATACTATAATTCTTTGGAACTCTTTCGAATACCAAAAAAAAAATCATTGCAATATAAAAAACTACAGTAATTTCATGAGGAACTATTATAAATTAATAACAAATTATTATAGATATTTTAAATTTAAAAATAATAATAATAATTTTGTAATTTATAATAATTTATTCTTAAATCATAGTAATTTCATTAAAAAAAAATCTTCTTCAGTTTCTTGTAAAATAATTATTTTATTGAGTTGGTTTCCGCTCAACTTAATCTTACAATTTAGATCATGATTTAAGAGGAGATTGGGCCAACAAGTTAATGAGGTTTAGATGACCATAAAGTTAGATGTGAGTTCAAATTCACCCATAAGCATTTAATTTTAACAGATAAGGTAAATGCTTTAAGTTAAAATTCGCCCCTTTTATAACTGTTAGTACTCCATGGGATTTTCGTACCTGCATTTTGTACTCTCTGGGCATATATAGCAAGGTCATCTTGTTCTAGAAACTTCTTAATCATATCCACATCCTCAACACTTTCTCGGGTGAGCCGCACGGCCTTGATTGGCGAAATGAAGATAAAAATGGGGCCGAGCAAGGTGCCGTGTGAGCACATAGAGCACCCTGGATTGACCAATGCCGTTCTGAGGTGGCGGCAGGGGGTGACCATTAATGGTGACACGGACCCCAAGAGCCGAGAATGCGTTGTGGAGGATGGACATGGGGACGAGGGAACCTGCGGCTATAGGTAAGCAGGCGAGGACAAAACCTACGTGGATCCGGAGGACGATGAGGAGTGCACTCAAAGGGGTGGGTTTCTAGATGAGGCGACCGTCGTGGAAGATGACTTGCTTGGGGAGTTGGTCGCGGCTCACGGGGTCCACGTCTGGATTTGGTGGGACCAAGTAACTCACCTGTAACTATTATTAGAGCACGTTAAAATGTGAAACGTGAATCGGACATAACTATACTTCAAGTATTCATGTCAGTATTTTATATTTTCAGGAGTATTTAGAAAAAATTTAGAAATGATACGATAGATTAATCAATGTGGAGAAATTTACTATTTAAAAAATGATTTTTTTAGCAAATTTTTAAAATATTGGTTAAAACAAAAAATATATAATTATATTTTATTTATATATATATAATCATTTTAATATTTTTTTGCAAATTTTTTTTCATGGTTAATTGCATTGTTTACCCCTATAATTTTATCCCTAGTCACATTGTAGTCCTCCAATTCAAAATTTTGTCAAGTTGGTCCCGAACTTCAGGTCAAAAATAAGGCATTGCACATAAATTCACATGAAAGACTTCAGAGTACACCCCTTGCAAAGCCTCAAGACGGAGAAATGGGTCTTTATATCGCCTATCCCCTCCTCGGGTGCCGAATCATTACCATATTCGAAATTCTTCCTTAGAGCATCAACCTTTTTCTGACCCATGAGCACCCCACGCCCACTTACTAGCCCGGTTGCCCTCCCTTTGAAACTTGATATCTCTGTCCCCAACACCAAGTCCGTCTCTAAATAATCCTTCAGAAAAGCCTCAACCATGATCCGAGGGTTCGCAGCTAGGACGAACCGGGTCCCACATGCTGAGAACACTCACCACGTCTCTGGGTCCAGATCACCAGATAAAACTTTGGCAACACCGCATGCTCAACTGACTCGATGTCTGATATCTGAAAATATTCGTTAATCTTTAAAATAACAAAAGGGTGGAAATATTATTGAGAACCACGGCAAGCATGTTTTAAATGAATATTTATTCATTTTAATAATGTTAAAGTTTAGTTTAAGGTGATGTTTCATAAGAGTGGTTTCTCACTGGTCATACACTATTATAAAACAAAACATTTTTTACTCATAAAATAACGAATACAATTTGCTAAACAACACAGGAATTTTGACAACTAAAACAGACACATTATGTCCCAAACTTTTGCACATTTTGTATTACCGACTTTAATACATAACAATGTGCTCTAAGATGGTACCGAAAATTCCTTACCGGAAATTATTTTTATTTTTTTAATATAACATTTACCTTCATGCCCACAAAAGTTGCAAAAATGAGAACTTGGACACCCGCAGATTCCGAGATTAAGTAGTAAAGAACACCGGCGAATGGAGAGGCTGAAAGCAAGAAGAGGAGCCTCAAAACCCCATCCGCTTCAAATGCCACGAGGGCAAAGTGCGGGAATGAGCTGTGCGCCTTTAACAACGTCCCGTCCATGTCCGCCACCACTACTATTTTCATTTCATTCCGTAGGCATAAAATGTAACTTTAGTTATTTACTTATCCAAAACTTTTTTACTTAAATAATACTTCGACATGAATACAAGTTAGAAAGGGTTTATGATTTTTCAAATTTTTAACTAATTATAAGTGGCACGTATACATTTCAGTTGAGCATTTAATAATTTTTATAAATTATGTTTTATTTATAAATTATGAAGTCTCCTATTTTTTTAAATTAATCTAATTAGCATTTAATGTTTTATTTATATTAAGATTGTAGGCCTATTGGGTATAGGCTTAATGTGAAGCCCAATCCCATTAGACTTGGTTTATTATAAACAAGTTGCAAGGGCATTTACACAAGTCATTTTAAAATTTAGCTTTCTAGAAATCAAAAAATAAAATTTCAAAAATCAAACAGTACCAAATTTCGAAAACTCTCACACGTTTCTCATAAAATTCTCAAATATTTTAAAAAGTAGTATAATAAAGAGAAAGAATAATTTTAAAAATAAAAAAATATAATTTTATAAGAAAAATGTTACACAGTAACTTTCCCTCCCCATAAAGTTACCGTAGAAATGCTTATAGTTTGAGAAAGAGAAATGCAAAGAAATAAAGGTTGATATGAGTAATATCTCAACAAAATTTATAGAAATAGAAAGAAATGGGTATCCAACCCGTTTGGTTCTGATCTGGCCCAGGTCCAACGAGTCCAAACTCGTACTCTATCCAAATTATTATGGGTCGAGCCTGGGTGCCCTCATTTTCCTCTCACTCGACCCCGACTCTCACCCGATGGGTAGGCCCGAGATCCGGATCCTCACCCCGCTAAAAATTTATAAATATATAAAGAAAAAGGTCCAACCCGGACCCGAAACCGAACCCGAACTCAAGGACCCGGTATCTATACTCCGGGTACGATATGGGTATAAGCTATAAGTCCGGATTTGGACTCAAATCCGACACGAAGACTAACTTGAACCCAATAGACCTTACCCAAACTCGAAAAAATGGACCGGACCGGATCAGTTTGATAGCCCTAATATAAGATTTGGTAAAAAAGAAACATAGAATAGCCATATGTCACCCTTGTTTTTTATTATCCAATCACAAATAACCTGTATCTCTCATCTTGACTATTCCGCAGTACACAACTTCGCTAATAAAGCCAAGATACATTACATACGAAATCTATATAAAAATTTTATTCGTATTTTTTTCTGGAGATGATATATATATATAAAATATATGTGTTACATCTTACAATAGAAAATGATATATGACTTATAGGCATCCATGTCAGTGCGTATATATTTTATGTATATTTTGCTGGTAAATTAATCATTTTCCTAATGCAATTCATGCCTTTATAATCTATTATTTAAAAAAAAAAATGGCCAAAAAATTTCATGCAGTCTATATTCTATTATTGTCATTTTTAAGTTAAAAACCTGAAATTTGACAAAATTATGCAAAGATACATTACACACAAAAGTTATTTAAAAAAATCACATATTTTTCTCTGTTGTTGACTGCTGGTACCGTGATGAATGTCTAGGGCAACAATAACAGACATTAGTTCTATTTTCCTTGGTATACTAAGTAAATAAGTGCAACCATTCGTCCATAAATAATTGGCCACACCATTCAAAATTAATTAAATATTTATATTATAGTACATATCAATAATTGTAAAATTTGGTAAATTGCCACTCAGCCTGGTTCCCACAATCACTCGTAGCTTCAGGAGCGCTAAGGGAGCGTAGTGTAGACGAGATTAAATTTGATCTTGATTTATAGGTAGACATCTCCAAAATGTATATTGATATTTGTATTTTATTTCAAATTTTAGAATATATATTTTTTATTCCATCTAAAATTATTAGCGAATCAAATTATTTATTTGTTTGTGGACAGATAGAATATTTATGTTTCATTTTAATTATTTTATAGCTATGACCGTGGAAAGGTTGTGTTTATGCAGCCACAATGTATATAACTTATCCGTCACGTATGCATATGTACATATTAAATAAATAAATAATAAAGACTTTGGTGACCAATGATTGATAGTGACTGGTTGAGACAGTTGTATATGAACTTAAGATAACAAATGGTTGGTGAAGCCGCGTCTAAGTTCTAACCGGCCATTTTCTTGTTGTATTAGTGAATAGAGTTGTTACTCGTGTTTGTCAAAAGCTGGATCAATTCCATTTTGGAGTGCCAAAATCCACATATATATATAATTCATTAACTCATTATAAATGGTTAATAATGTCATTTGAACTAAAAAAATGCACCATCTATTTTTCAAAGAAAAAAATGCATATCCCTCACTCTTAGGTATCAGAGACGTCTTCTTGTTGCCTAAAAAAAATAAAATAGTATATGTCAGCAAGCAATTTACTTAAATAAAAATTAAACTTATACAAAGAATATTTAAGATAATTTAAGTTATATTAAATTGATATTGAGACGAAAATCCATTGTAAACCGTTATACAAAAATAGTAAAAACAATTAAAAAAAAAATTCTAAACTAGCAACTTAGAAAAGTTTATATTTGAACTAGCACAAGCTTTGGAATTATATATTGAGTTAAAAACAAATTTTGGCTTCTATTCAGAATATAAAAATAATAATAAACAAGAACTAATTAGATTATATACACAAGATCTAGATAATTTTCAAGCAATCAACGTTTTAACAAGATTATATTTATAAAATAATGAAAGAGTAGCATATTATAATTTATATTTTTAACCATCATTCAAATTATAGATAGCCTGACAAGATTGACAAATTAAAACACTTAGAATATTTAGATTTATCTTTTCAAGAATCTAATTATAAGATAGTAAAATTAGAAACAAGTAATCATAGCTGTTATTTTAAAGATTTTAAACTTCAATTATATTCAGAACACAAACAACTAAATAGTATAATAAACTTACAAATTACTTTAGGAAAAAGTTTAGAATATCAAGAAAAGAAAATTTCTAATATTTGGGAATCTAGTTAGAACACCTTAAGAATAAAAATAGAATAATTAAATAACTGATAGAGAACCAGGACTATATAAAGACTCAAAATATAGAGATAATTAAAGATCTTAAAAAAATAGAAAACTCAAAGAAATAAGACACCAACAAAAAGAAACAATTTGATCTTTATTACAGAAAAATAATTTCAGAATTTGACATAAGATTAAAAGAATTGCAAGAATCTTACCAACAGATACAAGAATTATTAAAAGAAATAAAATACATAGCAACTAGTTAATGAACCTAGAAACTGATATAGAATACAAAAAGTTATTAGAAGACTTAAAATATTACCACTCAAAACCTATAGGATTTATAAACTATATATTTGATAAAACTAAATTAGATACTATTTATCCAAAACAATTAAATATTTGTTTAGGATTTTTGATAAAAATTAGACAAGGAATTAGATTTACTAACGCTAGATTAAACAGTTTACAAAACCAAATAGAAAACCTAAGTAAACAAAAAGAAAAGCACATATAAGATAACTTAGAAAAAGCTTTAGAAGAAATAAGCTCACCAGACCCAGAGCCAAAAGCAAAACAAAAAATAAAAAGAATAAGTAAACCTTTTGAATTTGGACAAATTAGAAAATGAGTAGAACATTTATAGGAACCTCTAGAACAATAAGTGAAAGAACAAATAATTCAAATACAAATTTTTTAGATAGAATTTTAAGAAGAACAAGCTCTACAACAAGAAATTTTTTAGAATTTTTGATAGATTTAGATAGAGATTTAGAAATCTATAACAATAGGCAGATAAATTTATTAAACCCTATAACTCTGTATTCAATATGAAGGTTTAATCTCAACCCACAATTAGTAAGAATAATTAGAGATAAAACAGTAAGTGTAATTCAAGAACCAATAATCTTAGATATAGTATCTAGAGAGTTTGCACAAAATTTAAGACAAATTAGTAGAAATTTAATTAATATATGAATGATAGTAATAGCCATAAAAGGATTAATAAGAAAAAATTTAGGAACAATTTTAATAAAGTTATTAGATACTAGATGGAATAATGAAATTAAAACAGCCTTGTTAGCTGCAATAGAAGTAAATATGATCCTTAACAAAGGCATATTCTATTGTGGACTAGATTTTATATTAGCTGTAAAAAAATTTCTTAAATATATTAAAATAAAAATCCAAGTCAAAAGTTATGAACAATTTCAATTAGGAACAAAAAATTTATTAGTAAATATGGGATTTTTATGTAAATTAACAAATAATAGTACAATAAGATATAAGATAAAGATAGAAGGAATAATAGATAGTATATTTTCAGAAGGTATTAAATTAATAAAACCAATAGAAATAGATCCTCAACTTCTTGCGGGAGAAGAATTGGAACATTAGTAAGTTTCTTAAAAATAGTCCTAGAACTTTAATGCCATAGACTTATAGTATTTACACAAATAGAGAAGGAGAGACTGCAGTAAGGTATAATGATTACAAAGATATTAATATAAGAAATAATGAAGAAGATATGGATAATGATATATTTAATATAGAAAATAATTTTATAAATGTAGAACTAAATGAAGAAATAGAATTTGACTTTGTAAATTTAACGAAAAAAGAACGTGAAGAAAGATATTATAGATATTTAGATGAAGAAATAGCCAGAATGGAAAAGGAACAAGAAAAAAGAAGGTTATAAAAACAAAAAAGAATCTTAGATAATTAAATATAACTTTCAAATAAAGAGAACCTTAGAAAAGAAATAGAATTAATTAGTCAAGAAATAATGAACGAAACAGACTCTTTATAAAAAGATGAAAATGCAGAGTGGATAATAATAAAAATAAATAAAAGTACGCATCTCCAAATAGAAGAAAATAAAATAGATAAGATACTGAAAGAACAATAAAATATTAGAGAAGTATTTTTAACAACAAAATCAGAATCACAAAGTATGATAAGTGCACAATAATTAATAGAACCCAAAACCAAGGCCAAACATCAGAACAAAAACCTATATTTCCTGAAGTAAAATATGGATGGACTCAAGTACCAAGCACACCTTATACTCAATATGAAGACCCAACTAAAATGTTTGAATCAAAAGGCAAAAGACAAGATTTATAAATTTTAGATAAGAAAAAATTAATAGTTGATGGTAGAATATTAAATTTAGCAGCGCATGATTTACAAGAATGAAAGATTTTATTAGAAACATGGTCTCAACTTGTAGTTATAAAATATCAAGAAATAGAATTTAACCATACAACAGAAGAAATATATTCATATTTATAAAAAAATTTAGAAGTCTTTGGAATATGGGATGGATATTGAACAATATATAGCCAAGACTAAGAACAAGTAAAAACATTAGGAAATAATCCGTATAATTTTGTGAACTTAATTCATATATTAGTATTAGGATCAAACCCATATACATGTAGTATTTTAAGACAAATAGAAGCAATTAGAAAATTAGAATAAATCCAATTGAAACATTGGAGTTTTATAAAACCATTTTTACAAGATTTCATGTATTATAGTAGTATAGCTGGAGGATAAAAGCGAAGGAGAAAATTTATTTTTAAAATTACCAGGATCCTTAGGACAAGAAATCTACCAAGAATATCAAAAGTTTAAAGAAACAAGTATATATTTCAACCATTACCCTCAAATTAATAATATTAGTACAAAATGTAAATTCATAATAGATAAAGTAGTAGCCAAATGTACATAAATATAAATCCAACGATCACTAGTATAGTTATTTTAATAATATTTATACACCTCAAGTTTATACCCAGACGGAAAGAAAGAAACATAATAGACTTATAACTAAGAAAAAAATCACATATAAGACAACCAACAAAAATGTATTATTTAAGAAAAAGTAATAGTAAAAAACCCTTTTTACAAAAAGATAAACATGTGAAAATTTTTGATAATAGAAGAGAATATAATAAGATAAATTATTTTATTTGTGACACAGAAGGTCATATAAGTAGAAATTGTACTAAAAAAATATATGAATAACAAGAATGCTATGTTAATAGAATGTATAAATGAAGATCTATTAGAAATAGATGATAACCTTAGTGAGATAGAATCAATTCACAGTATACAGGAAAGTGAAGATGTAGATCTAATAGAACAACTAGACACAGATGAAGAACCTTTTGTAGAAAATTTACTAGAATCAAGTAAATATATTAAAGATTCTTATGACGATATACTTAACAAAATAGACTCTATTAACCATGTGTTAGAAACCATAGATAGTAATTTTATGAATTTAGAGTGCCTTCATGAAAATTGGACCCATAGACAATGACCTGATAATCATGAATGTATCTTTTGTTTTAGATTTCCTAATAGAAATAATAGGTTTCAATGTAATGTTTGTAAAAAAGAAGAATGTAAATTTTGTTTAGAAAATAAAGATTTTCCTGTTACTCTCATCCCAATAATGAATTAAATCAAATCATTAGTAAATTAGAAAAAGAAGAAATTATAGGAGAAAATCCTACTAAACATTGGGAAAAAGACAAAATATTTTGCAAAGTTAAAATTAAAAATCTAGACATTATTATAAAAAGTCAGAGAATAGAAGTATATATATATATATATATATACTAACTTTATGTAATATAATACAAGAAGTAATGAGTGGCAATGGTTTTAGCGTGACCCGGTTTACAATTTGTAATCAACTCGTACCCCTTTTTAAGCAATAGACAAAGTACTCTTGCACGTTGATGATAATTCATAGTATCTCATTTGATGAAATCACAAGCTCTTGTTTACTTGATGTAACCCTGATCTAAATAAATAAGACAGGAAAATTGTAGAAACAAAATTATTTTTATTGACTTGAATTTGATTAATACAATCATATGTAATTTTTAATTACAAAAAATGTGTTCTTTTGATTCTTCTCCTTAAATGTTTGATCTGCGGCTTCAAGAGCTTGTTGTGGATTTAGTTGCATTTTGTTGATGAACACCTTATTCAAGGGTTTCGCGTTTGATATTGAATTTGCTTGATGTCTTTGATTTCTTCGCGTTGTTGAAGAAATGGTAAGTTTTGCTTTGAAACATTTGATCTGTAGCTTCGATAGCTTATTGCAGATTAAACTAGATTTGTTTAAGGACTCTTGATTCAAGGACTTGAGCAGCTTGATCTCGAATCTAGTTGATGTTCTTTGAGTTCTTCGTGTTATTGAAGAATTGATGAGTTTTGACTTTGAAACACTTGATCTACAATTTCGATAGCTTATTATAGATCAAATTGGATTTGTTGAAGAACTCCTGATTCAAGAACTTTAGCAGTTTGATCTCAAATTTGGTTGATGTTCACCAGGTTTTTGAAGAAATGTTGAACTCTTCTTGGTGTTCTTCAATTCCTTCGAATATTTGAGAGTTGATCTTCGACTTTCAGAGTTTTTCTCTCTAGGCTTGAAGACTTGCTTGCTTGCTTGATGCTTTTGGTCCCTTGAAATGAAGCATTGACCCTCATTTTATAGTGTTTGAGAAGAAGTAAGGCAATAGAATATATTTTTGCATATTTCTTTGATTTACT